>VUYV01000068.1:2107471-2124151 GCA_008711295.1 Anarhynchus alexandrinus
CGGCACCGACAGCAGGGGGCGGCCGCCGCCGCCGCAACCCGCCCGCCGCCCCGCGTCCAGCCCCGCATCCCGGCATCTCCGCCGCCCCGCATCCCGGCCCAGCGGCTCCGCATCCCCACACCCGCCTTCGGCCCCGCAGCCCCGTACGCAGCTCCGCAGCCCTGCAACCCCTCCACGCAGCCCCCCTGCAGCCTTGGACCCAGCCCACAGCCCTCCAGCCCAGCACTTCCACGTCCCCACTGCCGAGCAGCCTCATGTTGCCCCAGGTCAGTGTCCCAGCAGTCCCACCAGCAGACCTGCATCTAAACGTCCAGTTCTGTGGCCCTGCAGACCCACAGCCTAGCATCCAGCCCCAAATCCCTGACTCCCAGCATCCCCACAGCCCAGCATCCTCACAGCCCACCGTCCAGTGCAACATCCAAGCTGTAGCAGACCCAAAGCTCCAGAGCTCTGCAGCTCAGCATCTCTATGGCCCCACACCCAGCATCCCAGCAGCCCAAACATCTCAGCATCCCAGCCCAGGGCATGCAGCAAGCACAGCTGACACAGTGCTGCTGCTCATGGGTCTAGGTTTTATTGTGGTTTCTGCCCTCAGGGACAATGACAACTGTGACCGTGGTGGTGGTTGTTATACTGGGGCATTTTTGCCTGAGGTCCTGTTATAAACTGTACTGGCAGAAGTGCTATTTCACTCCTGGGAGCTGGAAAAATCTTTCTAGCGTGGGCTTGCCACAGCCAGAGGAGTCAGCTTTACAAACACGCGAGATGCAGCCAGCGTTACCGGTGCACTGCTGGTCCCACCGCTGCGCAGGGCTGGAGGCAGGCAGGCAACGTGGGTAAAGACAGGCAGCAGCGGCTTCTGCAACTTCTTGGCTCCAGAGCTACAGCCTGGTACCTCAGGGTGAGCTTTGTCCCCATCAGGAACAGTCCCTCCTTGTGCACAGTAACAGATTTTTCTGCAGGATTTTAGCATTAGAAAAGAGTACTGGAAACCTGGTGCTTTTGTTACACTGGGACATTCATCCTGCTGACTGTGAATTGACATGATTGCATTTCTGCAATTGGAAAATTCAATAAATATATGCAGAAAAATGATTCTCCCCCAGTTTTTTGTCTATTCCTGTCCACTTTCTTGTCCTGCTGAGCCTCACGCTGGCAACCCCTTGCAGGAGGCCTGTAGCATGTTCGATCTGATGGAGCACTCATCTCCTGCCTGACTTACAGCCGAGTGTTGCTGTATACCCAAAGCGATAGCACAGGTGTGCTGCTCCTCTGTGAACATATTCCAAGGGCACATGTGGGCTGTCTTAGCTGGAACTTCGTCCTATTTTTCATTCAGGCACAAAATATCTGGTTACTATTTTCTGCGGAGAGAAATGGAAAAAGTCCCTCAAGTCACAAAATGGGATAGAAAATCGAGCCGTGGAAAATATTTGCAGGCAAACAATAAAAACGCAGTTCAAGTCAATGGAAATACTTCGTTTCAATACTTTTGAGCTGATTTTTTTTGATCACCTAAAAGTACAATTATTTAAATCATACAGGACATTTGAATAAAGAAAACACTATTCTAAATGTTAACAATGGACAAACGTGATGCTTTGATATTTATAATTTTTCTCCTTATTACTTTTATTTGAGAAATGTATTGGGCATGTATTGTTTTCTTTCGTAGCTCCCACAAGAAAAACAATAGTTTTAAGGAATCGGTATTTTTCAATTCGAAAATAATTTGCTGAAAACCCCTATTTGGAAAAAAGCTGGAAATAGTTAGTGTGAAAAGTCTAGCAGGAAGCTTTTAGTTCCAGATGTGTTGTTCTACTTCCCCTGGTATGACAGAGGTGCTTACAATTAAAGTTCAAAGATGCAGCGCCGGTGGAACTAACTACATATTTCCTGACGTTTGTGCCTGTCAGCACAGGGGTGGTTAGACTGCTATTTACAAATCTGAGCTTAATTCACTCTCATGCCAAAGGGAGCAATCAAAACCCCAGCGATTCCCAGAGACAAATCAGGGCCAGTGTACCGGAGGCTTTCTCCCCTCTTATTTCTGGCTGTGTTGTTTTCAGAAGAAAGATGCAAATGGCAGACACAGCCCAATCCCAGCCCTTCTCTGGTGAGTCAGAGTCAGCTTGTGGATCTTAAGTCAGGAGGGAAGGATGGTCTTGTGGCTCAGGATAAGGACTGTGAGTCAGAAGAGTTTATTCATGAAAAAAAGTTTCTCCTTTCTTTTATTAGCAGATGTCTCTAACCAGCCTAAGCAAGTTGCCGCTAGAAAATTTCAGCTGTAGGCATTTTAAAGCTGGAAGGGGTTAAAAAAAAAAAAAAAAAGCAGTCCAATTGACATTTGATCATTTCTGCAGCAACATTACATTTATCCATAACCCGTTGTCCTGATAGGAAAAGGACAAGCACCAGGGTAAATACCAGAAATATCCTGATTTGGGTTTCAGGCTAGCTAAACTCCCGTTGATTAAGCTGGGAATGTTGATTAAAGACCTCAAGCTGTGACCCACAACCATTCAGTCAGGTTACTCCTGCCGCTTAGCGAGGCTCGAGTTAAATTGGAAAGCAGGATAGAGCCTCAGTGAGTTTATCAGCTCCGAGCAGTGTGTTTCCACGCAGATAACCTGTAAGTACCTCCCTGCTCAGCCCCAGAGTCCGACGGGGGACTCAATAGGTTGTCTGCGTGCTGGTGGGAGATATTAAAGTCCTTCAGAAAAAAAAATTAAAAACCAACCTGGCTTTGGACCAATCCTCTGGAAATCAATCATTCGGTCCGTATAGTTAATGATCAGTTGGTGGGTTAATAGCCAAATGTGAAGTTAAGGGTGATTAAAGCTTTAAAAAAAAAATTAACTGCTCAGTGACTGTAGTTAAAGACAAAATTTGGTTATTTTTTGATGGTTACTTTTCTGTCTAGGCTGCCACGGAGGCTGACAAGAGATAATTCAACTTGTCAAGGCAATAGCACCATAGCAACAAAACCCCTGAGCAGTGCGTCACTTTGGTGCACGGGACCTGTTTTGCATACCAGCCCTTTGATCTCTAAGTGTATTTAGCACCGCCGTTTTTTTTATGATTGTGGCGAAAAGGTGAAATAGGCCCCTTGTTTAAGCAGGACAATTTATTATTGGCATTTAGCTTTTGAAGGACAAGCTGTTGCAGGAGATCTCCAGTCAGGCCCCAAACGCAAGAATGTTTATGCTGAGGTTAACAGGGAAGCAAGCTGCGCGAGGGTTTGCAGAACCCAGTCCTTATTGCCTAGGAAAAAAAAAAATATGATATTTTAATTTGTTCATCTTCAATTCATGCTGCTTCAGTCTACTGGCAAAAGAAATGTTAATTATTTGAACTACAAAAGCTAATGCAGTGAAGGTAGGGCTTCTCCCCTCTGCTTCGTGCCACAGCAAGAAGCTTGTTGGGCAAATTTTGCATGAATAACTCACGATGCCACTAGCTGCTGTGAAAAGTAGAAGGAATTCAGACCAATTTTGAGGGCACCATCTAAGTCTGTTGATCCAGCAGGGACAGAAAGAGGAATCACTGCAAACCAAATGGGGACTTTGCCAGCGAGACCGTACGGAGATGGTGTGATATAGGTAAATGATATGACTTAGGCAAGAAAAACCACTGCTTCCAAACACTAAACTGTAAGAGGCAAGTGTCATTTCTTGATTCTGTGGTCTTTCTCTGTGAGAGAGCAACTCGAAATCCAGAACAGACAGCATTTAACAGGATCTAGCTGTACATCTGCCGGCTCTTGGCTATGTCTTCTCGCAGGCTTCTTGGCCAGTGTCTGGCACCTAGCACCCATGAGTGCCTCACCCACAGGGACGAGCAGTCCCCTGGCCACAGGCAGTGCCCAGCACCGGGCAGCTGGCCGCACTCGCATGTGGAAGGGACCCAAAAGGGCTCCTAGGAGGACACCCAACCCTGTGGTTTTCAGGCTGCGCTTTAGGGACACACTGGTGATCCACAGGGCAGGAGGAGCTGGTCAGTGAAATGGATGGAGAAAAAGCGAATTGAACAGGCGCATCCACTTCCACACATGCAAACAAATGTCATGGTGAGGGAGAAAGAGCACTGAAATGTATCCTGGGCTTTGTTTGGCTTTCTTGGCATTGTCAGTGAAAATCACTACGGAGCCATTGCACGTTACAGTCCTCGGGTTGGCTTCCAAAAGTATAGTTGGAAGAGAAGATGTCAGGAAATGCCGGCACATCCCAGCTGCCTAGAAATAAAATCATCCATCCCTAACCGTTCCTGACAGCCCCAGGGGGGTCCCACCTTGCTAGAGATGTCTCAGCCCCAGGAGGCAATTGCAATATGCAACTGCCTGTACCATTAGAAAGTTTGTCCTACCATCTGTATTGAGCTTTCCCTGCTACAATTTAAGCTCATTATTTCTCACCTTATTTACCTCCATGTGCTGTGGACAACTTTCTCTTCGATGTGGCAAAGCCAGCTTGTACTCAGCTCCCCATTATTCATATGGCCCTTTGGTGAGTGCAGTCCATCCCTCCTCCGCCTCTCCGCCTGCCAGCGATGACCAATTTACCCCAGAGCAGCCCGGGAACGGCACTCTCTGCAGCTTTCCTTTTCTGTTCCTTTGGTTTTATTCAGTGCTATCTTCCCATCCTTAACCATCTACTGTATTTGCCTCTAGTTTTGAGTCCTTTTCAAGCTCTCATTCCTGTCCCTGAGCTGTATTTCCCAGGAGCACCCAAAGCACATTCCTGTTTCCGCTGCACCCACTTTGTTCTTCTGCTTCCCTTCATGAGGGCTGCCCTGCACAAAAGGCAGCTCCCAAACCCGTGGGGACCGCACCACACACACGCACACATGCAACCAGCTCCACATTAACCAAGACTTAAGATAACCCAAAGCATGAGGGGAGGGGAAAAAAAAAAAAAAAGAGCTCTGTGTATAGTCAGTACCTGGAGCGAAACAGAGATATTTTACCTCTCATATTTTCTGGTTAATTGTTGCTCTGGACATTTTTGTTTTATCAGATGGAGAATGACACTGGAGACCTAACTAATTTGTGCCTCTTGTCAATGGCTCTTTGTTTTCTTTTAGGTTTTTTTTTTTTTCCTTATTTTTTGCCTGACCCTATAATAATTCCTTTGTTCTCTTTGGTAAGCTGGCCACTCGCATCATTATATTCCTGCAAGGCGGGCCTGTCTTAAACCTGGCCGTATTACCATTCGTAATAGCAGCAGCAGCATCCGCTGGGATGGCAGCAATGCACGGCAGCCGTGGCTCCCTCTGCTCGGCACCACACAAAAAAAATCACTCTACTCAGCTCTGGAGCAACCGGGACAAAAGAGATGGAACTGTAGATGAGAAAGCACCTTTTTCTTATAAAACCAGATGAAACACTTTGGACTTTTTCCTTGTAGGTACTTTATTGCCCTTGTTAATGGCAGGCGCTCTGTCTATACCAGTGTTGGCTAGCAGCAAGCTGCTAACACACCGATAAACAACGCGGAGGCAGGGCACAGGCCCGGGCGGTTGCCCGTGCAGTTAAACGGTTGGCATTGTCCTCACATGAGTTTGTCCTAGACCAAGTGAATGTTCCCACAGCCAGTGCCCAGGCATGTTTCGGGAGCCGGGGTGGGCCAGGGAGGGCTCCCAGGCAGGCGGTTTGGGCACAGTTCTCCTGCTCCAGGGGGGACAAGAGCTCGTCCCTCTGGGGATGGCTGGGCACGCCAGTGGGGCTCAGGGGCAGAAAACATCCCCTGGCCTGTCTTATTAATTTGCATTACTGTAGCTTTGGTGTCTCAGCACCGCACAGCTTTTAATGGGTTTACTCATCCCAGCATCCCTGTGGGGTGGGGAAGTGCTGCTCTGCCCCTGGGTTTGAGGGGAAAAAACACACCCGTGGGGACACTGAAAGGGAGATGTGGCTCCAGAGAAGCCTTCAGGTCCCGCAGCCCGCTTGTTTCCCAACCTCCTGTCCCAGCCCCAGGGCTCAAAGCCCCTTGGGACAGTGAGGACGAGCCAGCCAAGGAGATGTGCACCCAGGCCGGGTGGGGATGCTGCCTCGGACCGCACAGGGCGAGACGGGGCCACCTCCTGTGAGCTCTGCGGCTGAGACAAAGCCCAGCCTGGTGAGGCTGGGGGGCTTAAAGCACGAGCCGGGCAAGTCTGGTCCCGAGAACAGGGTCAGGCTTGCACTTAACTTGACCCTTAGGAACTTGCAGAAGCTTAGGCAGGGACCTGGCTCCTCCACGCTGTACGCTTTGCCTTACTGGAACATAGGAGGCCTCAGGGCCTCTCGGAGACCACGTGTCAAATCCATACAGACAGCCTGTGCAGAGGAAATTGGTGGGGTCAGGAAGAGCAGAGGGTGCTCAGTGCTTTACTGCCACATTGGCTGAAGTTCCTCTGCTGAGAAAAACAGAAAGCAGTTCAGCAGCATGAATTTTCCATATTCATTTTCTCCACGCCTGTGTTAACAAGGGAGATGATCAGTCTTTTAGCTACTGGGTCATCGGTCTCTGTTCTTGGATCATCCATGGTGTCGGGGACTGCAAACACAGAGAATCTGTGTTCATTAACTGAGGCATTATATGAAAATGCACTGTTTTATCTACAATCCTATTCTGCAATTATTTTTTTTTTTGTAAGCAATATCATTATTTTGATACCTGAAAAGTCATAACTGGACCTTTTGACAGAGCACCTTCAGGTTCCCAGGGCCAGCTCCCAGGCTGGTCCCTGCAGAGCCCTGCACACCCAGGGTGACGATTTGCAGCAGGAGGAGGGAGGTGTCGGGAGCCGTCGGGAGCCGTGGCTCCCCGCTGGCAGTACGGTGTGGGGCCCTGCCCCAAGCCACCCAGCAAGCCCACCCCCTGGCCATAACCCGGCGACGAGTTTCGCTCCGGCCAGCGGCCACTCCGAGGCTCTGCCGGGCAGGGATGGATCCAGGGGCCATATGGATTCAGGCTGTGAGGCTTCAGCTGTATTTCTCCCAGCCTTTTGTTCTTGCCAGCTCACCTCTCGCTGACACCTGCACACCTCCTGCGTGGTGGGAATATCGTCGCCTTTCCCTGCTCCCGGGCACTGACAGGAGGGGTGCAGCGAGGGCCCATTACCCACGCAGGGTGGGGATGCAGAACTGGACCCCACCGAGGAAGGGAAACCTGCTCGTGGCCTTTCCCTAATTATTATTCTCCTTGCTGAGTCTTCTCCTTGCTCAGTACCGCCTCTGGTAGGAAAGGTGTTTTTCTTGCATTACCAAAACAGCTTAAAAGCAAAAAGAAAACTCAGCAAAATGAAAGCTACCACCACCACCAAAAAAAAAAAAAATCCATGCAAGAAATCTGGGCCTCATCCACTCTTCTGTTAATTAGCCTTAAAGAAAACAATAAAACCAGAAAGCAAAGCAAAAGCCAACGGAGGTAATTAGGAAGGGCTGCTGGAGAAGTAGGAGCTGTGGGAAATGGGGAGACGGCTGCGGAAAAACATCACCTTGAAGAGAGCCCCAGATTTCTGAGGTCTGCCTCTCCCCCAAGCCCCACTTCATAGCAAATAAGAGTAGATGGGGTAATTATCACAGCTGTGTTTTGGGCTGATTTCAGAGGTTGTACTTTCCCAGCTGCCTTTGGAGTACAACAGCAGTGGCAGGCAGGCAGGCAGGATTCCTGCCAGCACAGCCTGGCTAAATCCACCAAAACAAGCAACCACCCAGCCTTCTGAAGTATTTTGCTGGGTGATTTTTGCCTGTTTGTTTCCAATGACAAGTTTCTGAGGAAAACAGTAGTGTTTAAAGACCCACACGTACAGCCAAAAAAGCTTGTGGACTTTTCCCTCCTCCTCTCTAGCAAATAGTTTGCTGCCTCTTTTACAATGCCATTTCTATTGACGTAAAGCGAAGATAAGAAATGTTTGCGCGCGCTGCCTCGCTCAGTTTTCCATGTGTGGCTTCTAGCTGATTTGCCATGTGTCCCTGCTGAGGTCTCAATCCACTTTTGACTGAAAGCGTTCAGGTCCTTGCTTGGCTTATCATGCCGACACAGCTGGCAACCTATTAATCTCCTGCTCCCGATGCCTTTCCTTCACTGGGAAGGCTCTGGTGCCTTTCAGTGGTTTGTATTTACAGCTAACAGAGGCTGGTGCTCAAAGCCCCTAGGTCACTTCTCCGTGAAAACCCCTCTCCTGAACCGTTGGAGCTGGGGGAAGTTCAGCGTTTTCATCCTTCTCACGCTGGCACTCTCTTTCAAAGGTATGGAGAACCGTAAAGCAGCAGAAGTAGGTTTGAAGCCAGGATCACGTTATCTACTAGTAACGCTTTGCCCCTGTTCACGTCTTCAATCTGAGGACTTCAAGACATCTAAGAAGTGTCTTCTCATACACTGATAAACTGAGGCTCAGTTTGCACTCAACAGAAGTTTTCCTGCAGAGCTGTGTTTTTAGGCACATGAATTCTGCCTGCTCCCTCCCCAAGTAAGAGAGGACACGAGTCTGGCAAGGTTATCCAGAAAGGGAGCCCTTGAAATCTTACTCTGTTTAGAAAACTGTTTTAAACCAGGCTGGTGAAAACCCTGCTGTGTGAAAATGAACCACCCTGGAAGGGTTTGCCTTGTAGGGCTGTGTTGGTAGTACCGTTCTGGCAACTCTTTCTTTCTAAATCCAGCTAAATCTTCAGGCAGAGGGAGGTTTGTGAGCAGGAAAGCTGGGACTAGAATGGCAATTTCCTGAGCCCAGCCTTGTACGCTGGCCAGGCGACACTCTGGCTGCTAACAAAATAGTTAGCGAGAGACTCACAGGTAGGGACGGGACGCTTGAAAGGGAAAAAATAACATACATTGTGTCTGGCTTCTGTGTCTGATTATGTCTACCTATTACGGCTGAAAAGTTCTGGCCTGAAAACCTGGGAATTGAAGGATTTCATCCTGTCCCTGAAAAAGAAGAGAAGCATAATGCCTGGCTAACTGCTTTCCAGTATCCCAAACCTGCTGACAGTTCCTCTCCCGGAGCAGATTCCTGGTGGGGTGAAGCACAGCGTGCTGAGAAGTACCTGCTCCTGCCCCGCCGTGGCTGCCAGCGCCGGGGAGGTGGGCTGGACTCGGGGCTGCGCTGGGGCTCAGGGGGGCACCTGGGACCCCCCACGTACAAACACCGGAGCCGGGTCTGCGCGGGTTTGGATGGCAGCGTTTGCAAACTCTGCACCGAGCAAATCACGTTCTTCGCTCCCCTACTTTGGTTTCACCTTGCAGCACAGCAAAAGCCGTGGCTTTCCCTCCCCTCTGCTAAGCTGCCCCGAGCCAGCTGTGGATGCTGCCCCGTGATGCCCGCGCTCGAAGTCGGGCAGCTATCAGGGAAGAACAGCCTGCTCGCTTCTATTAAAACAAACACTTGCGCTGCCTTCTTCCAAGCCTTTTAATCCCCACCGAGAAGATCCTAGCAACTGCTTTCAGAAAAGATCTTTAAATGTGGAAAAGGAAAACGCTTTTCAGCGGTGGCCATGAGATGCTTCCAAGTTTGATACCGAGGGGAAGCAGCCGGCTCCAAAAGCGATAACACTAGGACCAGTCGTTGTTTTTCAGACTTCAAGAGTAACCAACCATCCACGGAGGCAGAGCAGCACAGATCCATCGGCTGGGGCAAGCTTCCCCGGGGAGGGTGGGTGCAGGAGCGAGCGCGGGAGTGTCCATGCAGAGCAGACAGGTCTCTCTGCCCCCCTCACCTCCCAGCACCATTGACAGAAGTTCAGTCCCCTGTTAGGAAGCTGCTCTCACCCCCCATGAACCATGGGCTCACGCAAGGATGTGTATGGCCCAGTGAGAGGTGCCCTGGGGATAGACAACGGTGGTGGGGAGGCGGTGGAGTTCTCCAGGGAGTACTGCTCTCTGTTCACCCTGGCTAGTGACTGTTTCAGCCCAATCTGGGCATGTTTTACAAGCACCGTAAGATATCGCTGAGCATTATGAGGCTATTAGGTGTCTCTGTGCCCAGGGGAGACACGGACTGCCCACTCCTTTGCATTGCCCTTCCTTGCAATGTTTGTATGTGGGTTTAAGACGTGCCAAACCTGCCTCCTTCCACCTGCCTCATTGCTGACTGTCTCCCTCTGTGCTCGCTGCTCTGCCCCATCAGCCTGGGCTCTGGCTGCCTCTTCCTGGTCCTCCAGCCAGGTCTGGTCACACTATCCTCTGTCAAAACTCCTTTGGAAACTGGGACCTTATTCTTAAATACAGCCCCACATGCAAAATGCAAAGAGATATCCCTGCATTTACTTCATCAACATGTAAAATTGTCAGCATTTTTAGATCTGTCCACTGAGGACTCCCTGGTCCAGACACAAGCTCTGCATCTCCCATTGCACTGCCGGAGTCTTCCCGGCACCTCCCAGCTCTCCCTCTGCAGATCTGGGAGATCAGGCTCCTTACATCTGTCGTGCCACCAAGGTTGACATTTTGGGGAGGAAACCCCAGGTCTGGCAGGCGGCTCTGGAACTTGGCTCCCTTTTGAAGCAGTTTCTGAGGCCTCAAACTCTGGCAAGGTGAGGTGCACAGAGTGGGGTGATGAATTTTGGTGCACATGGACTGCTGGGGTTCATACCCATTCAAAGACTCTCTGGGTGTCTAATTAGTGTAAAACCGAAACAGTTGCCTGGCATAACCCTGAGATGAAAAACGATAAAGGACTTTTAGCTTGGCTGGAAAAGAAAATGTCTGCTGTACAGAAAATACCTCTGAGATACAGATGACTTCAGGAACACAGATTGAGACACTGAAGACTGGGGTAGGAGTGTACGTGGGAGATGGTGGATTGCAGTCCAGGCTTAGGCATGAGGGCCATGGACATCTACATGTGGGGTCACGTGAAGGTGCCCATAAATGCAGGTCACCTCAGCTCAAGCCTGGGTGAAGGGTGAAGAGATGGCTCACAGCAGGGATGAGAGCAGGGCTGGAGCAGGAACCAGTAGAGGCAGCCAGCAGGGTTTCTTCCCAGCAGCGCTACAAACATCGGGAAGGCTGTGGCAGAAAAGTCACCCACTAATCTGTCCTGACAGGGAGGGTGGTTGTGTAGTAGGAAGGAAAGTTTTTCCCAGCTGCTGGGACTTGGATTTTGATAGCTGTTGTGGGAGTCCACCTGGGGAACTGGTGGGGTTGTGACAGCTAAGAAAAGGGGTTCACATACGGGCTGACAGGCAGTGTGGCAAAGAGCATGCGTGCTGCAGATATCATGCCTGTTTTGAGTGCTAGCTGCTCTGCCCCTGGCTTCTCAGAGACATATCTCCAAACTGAGCCGTCGTTTCGCTGCTCTGCTCTCTCCTCTGCCACTCTCACCACACCCACAAACGTGCAGCACATTGCCCAAGCAATGTTTTCTTCTCCTCCAGCTTTGTGCTTGGATTTACCTCCCTCTCTCCAGATCGTCTCTGTAAACTGGGGCTCCTGGGGCAGAAACAGCATGGCAGGTTACAAAACCCAGGGAGCCAGAGGGCAACAAAATGCAGTGTGCCTCAGGGCAGGGACAGTTCTGTCATTCAGGTGTTTGGCAAAACCGGTATCTTTGTTATTTTTCTTACCGAGACATTTCTCTGCCACCAACGAGATCTTTCCCAGTCTGTCCCCAGCAGTGCCCAGGCGACCTGCGGTGGCCACTGCTCGGCCCCTGCACAGATCTGGCAGGGAGAGGCCTCGGAAGAGCGGCTGGTCTGGAGCGGAGATCCCACCCCTGGTGTACCCGGAGGGGTGCGGGACAGCCCCAGGGCAGTGAGGGGCTTCGGGACAAGCAGGCAAATTGGTGACCATCACACAAAACACAGGACATGCAACACTTTTCAGCAGCTGTGACCCCGGATCAGCTGAAAAGGATTTTGAAAGCGAGATAAAGGGATCACCTCCCACCGTGGTTCCCCTGCAGAGGCACTGCAGATAGGAGGTTAGGGTTAATTTGTTTTCTGAATTAACTAGGAATTTGAAAGGCTTGAAGCAATTGCACTTTGTTTTGTTTTGTTTTTCAGGTTTATCTCAACAATCCTTTTTGCCTGTGAGTTTTTGGTAGCGTCCTCTCAATCCGAACTTAGCCAGAGGGGTGGGGAGAGTTTATTGTATTAACAATGTGTGCCCCTTTCTGATCCCTTTCCCCAGGCAGTGAAAACGTCCCTGAAATCGATATCTTGGGTGATGAAAATGTTGTTTAAAAAAGGTCTGGGCAAATATATATATTTTTAAGTACAAATCAAACATATAATAAAAACAACAATATCTGGTACTTCTCTAGTCATTTTCCCTCCGTGCTCTCAAAGAACAGCCTCAAAAGCAATTCTCTCGAGTCAGAGCAGGTCAGAGCCATCCTTTATACAAGCTGCCTTTTCTTTCCCAGGTTGTTGCCCTTTCTTTGCTCCCTCATACTTCCCCTTCCTTTTCCCCCCACCTCCCCTGCCACCGGCCAGCTCAGCCGCGTCACCCGGATCCTGCTCTTTGGAAAATGAAGGGGTGCATGGCAGATGGGGGTTTTTTCCAGACCTTGGGGTTGCTTTTCTCGACAAAGAACAGGATCTTGGTGACAGCCCTGCAGACCAGGCCGTACCCTTCCCTTGAACGAGCAGCAGTGCATCACGTCATGCTCGGAGCGTGCTGCCTCACTCCCTCGCCTCTCTCCGTGTCAGGCCTTTCAAGTTTCTACAAGAAAAAAAAAAGAAAGCTTTCATTCTACAAGGCCAGCATCCAGTTCGTGTTTCTTATATTGCAGGGAAAATGATAAGCCAGGATATAACAATGACCTACTTCACGTCTTGATAAAATAATTTCCTCTCTCTGTCATTTTTCTCGAAGAATAATATTTGACTAACACGAGCGTGTAAGATAGAGCAAGAGCTTTTCTGTGAACTGGCTGATAATGTGCCAAATTCAGCCCTGAGACAGACAACCGCCACCCTGTTGACCTACGTGGAGTTAAGCCTGTTTATCCCCCAGCTCAGAGCTCTGAAAATAATTGGGTTCAAACCTGTGAGATGCGTGTGTGCGATAGGGCCGAGGCCAAAAGCTTCGGAGACGGCGCCTATCTGTTACAGCATCCCCCCATCAATGCACCCGCAGCCCACCGCCAGCGCGGCCGCCCGGGAGCTGCTCTGACTTGCTGCTGTGGTCTAAACTGGTCCCCCCCCTCTGCAAAACAACCAGTTAGCTCATCCTCTTACACAAAAGGCTACTGTATTTGGTAGGGTACATTACAGTATAGGGCAACCATGCAGCTCTGAATCCACTCACGCCCCCCTCCCCGAGCACACAAACAATGCAGACCGTTATAGCTGTCGCACTGGAGCCTACTTAGCTCAATGCATTGACTGTATTTGTCTGCTGAAGGTGTTTAAAAATGTGCGTGTGGCATTTTTCACTCACAGCATTCGCATGAAGAGCTTTCTCACATCATCTTTTGACACCGTTCAAACGGATTGTCACTCCGTGCATACTGCCTGCCCTCTCATCTCCCACCGAACAGGAGTTTTCCTTGTGGTTGTGCATCTTTCCTCTTAATGAGTTCTCATCGCAGCATTGATACGGGCCACAGATTTGCCATTTGTCACTGCAGATAGAAGGTGACATTGCTCAGGCATCCTTGTTGGGTGTCAGTTGGGTCCCTGTTGTCCTCAGTTGGGTCATATTCTGTCCTGGCGTCAGAGATCGCAGTATGTCTGCTCACTTTCAGCTGGCAGACTGTCCAAAATGGACAGAAATTCATCTGCTGGCATGACTCCATCATGCCATGACACCCTGCCCAAGATGGGCAAAACTGACCAGTGTACGGTATTTACCATATTTACTGTCAGCCTATTTACCGTCAGCGTATTTACCAAATGCTGACTTCCATCATCACATGCCATTCCACAGCACTAACAAGGTACATGATTTATGGGATACTGCTGAGAGTAAAATATAGTTAAAATTTAATTATAGTTCTCCTTTTATTTCTTCCCTTGCATAAATGTGGTATGAACCGAGTCTGGTCGATTGACTTTTCTCCAATTTTTTGCTCCCCGAGGTGGAAAGTTCCTCTGGATTTCTAGAGATGGAAACTACAGAATGCTGGGCTCTGGCAGGAGAAGGGGAAGGGTAACAAGCATCTGGGCATGGCAATGGAGACTCCTCTTGACAGCTCTGCTCCTCAGGCACAACGGGTCTTTCTATCAAAGCTTACGAGTGTGGGAGACAACATTCGTGGGTGCTGCTCGGGGCTTGAAGATTAAACTCTCATGGGGGACTAGAGTCTTAAAAGCCGTACCTTTTCCCACTGTGTGTGCCTTGCTTTGCCTTGTGTAGCGATGTGGCCATGCGTACTCAGAACCACGCAGAATAAAAATGAGACACGGCACTGCAAATGCGGCTCTGCCCCCCGCACAAAGCAGCAGGGAGCAAATGCATCAGATGTAACTGCACCTAGTCTCCATGCTCCATGCAGCTCTTCAGAAATGACTGAAGATGTAATTCCTTGTCCTGCATAGATCCTGACTACCTTCAAAGTTTCGCTGAAATGATTGGTTTTTAATTCGGAACAAGGGACACAATTCTCTGTGCAATTCACCCATTTTCCTCCTGGCTCCGTTGAAGGAAAAAAAGGACCCGTAACAATTTTTGGTACCGGGATTGGTACCTGATTTTGATCAGGGATGTGTTTTGTCACCTGTTTCGCTCTTATACCAAGCTATGCGGGTCACTGTTGAAGCAGCATCAGTGCTCAGGGTGTTCCCACAGCACAGGTAGCGCTGAGCCCCCTCAACCGTTAGAGCAGAGCTGCCACGCAAAGGCTTCTCACCCCTTTCACTGAAACATCTGCTGGGCTGAAGCTGTCTAATACCGAATTAAACAAACGCCGTGACTTTGCAGCCAGGTGGCCGCGGAGCACGCAGGCTTTAGGGCTCTGCTGTGGAGGAAGCGGCCCCGGGAACAAGTGTGGCAACAGGCTGCCGCGGTGGTAACCTTTCAAACAGCTGCAGCTGTTTGCAAAGGGAGCCTGCACTTACACACGTAATGGTTTTCCCTTTCCCGACAAGAATAAGCCATATTAGCTTTATCCCGGAACAACTACATGGTGACTCCGGGGAGTTAGCTGCAACGGTATTGTTAAAGCAATTCAGCTTTTGTAGGTAGGCAGGCTATAATTACACTAAATTAAAATAGAATGCTTTTGTTCTAACCTAGGCATCCCCAAGAGGACTTGCACCAAAACAACCAGAGGTACAAATTAAGCCGTTTCTGTTATTTTAGCACATGCCTGAGCGCAGGCAGGCTCCTGCTCCGATCCTTCTGGCTGTCGATCCTGGCAAAGCTCAGCTGCCTGGGTGATCTCCTCTTCTCGGGCTTCCTCACAGGGGGATCAATATATGAAAGCACCTGAGAGGGAAAAGCTTCTCGGCTGTAGCCGGGCGCCCTGTGATGTCTCTCTCTGGCGCTAACTCCCGTACGTGACAGTGCCATCTTTGTTCATTTAGGGAAGGTAATCCTGCAGGACTGGGGAGTCCCACATGTGGGTCAGTGGCTCCTACAGGTCTTGTGCGTAGGGGTCGCGCTGAGCCCCTTTGCTCCTCTGGCTGCTGCGCTCCGTCCCTGCCCGGCTGTGCTCCCTGCAGGGAGCGGGTTGGTGCTGCTGCCCGGGCACAGGGCTCCAGGGAGCTGTTTCTTTCCCACCTCTCCAACTGTATGCACAGGGCATCCAGCCTGGGGTCCTCCCAGCTGCCTTTGGCTATGGAGGACCTTGGCTCAGGCTCTGCTTTGGAGAGCCCAAAATGCCTTCTAAGTGCGGGAGCACCACAGCCCCATGGAAAGCCACAGCGGCTGTTCCCACGGAAGAGGCCAGGGCACGCAGCAAAGCAAGATCAGCTGCAGCGAGGGCTTATTTCCACGAGGCACGAGCCTTGGCAGGCCCTTCGGTGGTCAGACCACGCAGCTCCAGGGTTTGTAGAAGCAGGAGAACGGCAGCCCCACAGGCCTGACATTCCCAGCTCCTCCAGGGAGGGTGGGACATGCAGCTGGGGCATGAGGGGCAGCTGCAGCACAAGAGATGTAACAAACCCCGCCGCATCATGCAGGTTTCCCCATCAGAGAGGGAATGGGGAAGCAGCACTCCAGGTCACACTAGGAACAAAATGCTGATGAAAATGGTAAACTGAAATCGTGGAGTTTCAGTCGTTTCAAGCAAGTAGAGCTACCTGTACTTGCCATCTGCAAAAGGAGGATACTATCATCTACACCCCAGATTCTCCAGCCGGCACCGTTCACGTTTGCACAGCGCTGCTAAAGATCCTCAGAAGGAACGTACCCGTAGTTTTACCAATTTAGGGCAGAGCTTGACTTTTTAGCGGGTTTTCACTTTCCGTGCTCGACCGCAAAACTTCCCAAGGCCAACCGGTCTCAACGCTGCTAAAAACGTAGTCCCCCCTTTTCCCACGGCGCACGGCCCAGTTCCTCCCTCCCCGGGCCTGCGGGCGGGAGCTCACCGAGCGCCCACTGCTCCGGCGGCGAACACGCCCACACTACCCGTCGAACCTCAAAAGTGCGCTAAACGTCCTACCGACCACACCACCTCCGGTGCGGGCGAGGGGCTCCCCCTGCTCCAGGGCGCCCTCGGGCACGCAGGCCAACATCCCCCCGACGCCCCGCTAAGGCGGAGGGACCGGCGGCGGCGGCGGCGGGGCGGGCGCGGACCCCGAGGGGGCGGGCG
>VUYV01000068.1:2125688-2180046 GCA_008711295.1 Anarhynchus alexandrinus
CCTCTCTCTCCAAAGCTGTCGTGTCTGTCGATGGGAAGCCGGTGAGACTTCAGCTCTGCGACACAGCTGGTCAGGTCAGTGAAGCCACTTATTTGATTTAAGTGACAGCGGGAGGGGAGAAGTTGTTGCGCAAAGTAGTCCCGCTAATGACTTCATGGGTTTGAAAAGATTCCCAGTGTTTGATCATCTTATTAAACTCCTATCGTTTTCGCTGCTGCCTACCCTGCTGCTGCTTTGCCCGGTGTCTGCTGAAGGGTGGGGGATGCTCTGTGCCGCCATATAGGGGCTGGGCACGGGCTGCTGCTCCTCTGGCTCAGGCTGCTGCTCTGCTGAGCCGGGCTAGAAAGGCTGAACATATTGAGGATTCAAGGGCCACCTGGTTTTCTCTTTGAGCGGTTGTCACTGTTTTTGCTAAATAGCTGTGGACTTAAGAATTACGGTGTTTGGGGTGTATGCACGCAAAGCATCTGCAGCTGTAGGTGTCCACAGATAGAGGTTGGTGTTGAAGGGGCAGAAACTTAAGGGAGAAAAAAGTCCTATTGGGTGCCGTCTCCAGAGACTTCGTATTTGCCATTCCCACCCCCTTTGAAAGGGCTGCCGCCCCAAAGCTGAGCTTTGCTGTAGTCTTAAGTCCTGAAGGGTTGAGGGTGGCTGGTGCCTCTCAGCTCCTAGTTTGCCTGATACATAAAAAGAACCCATTTCTTACCGCCTTACATTTCCTGCAAGTCCCTGGCTTGTGCCATCCTGAGCAGGGGGTGACACTGCTTGCCAGGGCTTGAGTCCAGATAGCCAAAAGTAGCCAAAAGTATTTTGCTACCGAGCTCGTGTTTGAAGGCAGTGGGAGTTAGGTTCCTGAGCAGCATTGTGGATCTGGGTCTACGCCTTCACCAAAAACCACGCTGAAAAATCTCAGTGGCCTTAACATACAAACCTATTTAGATGAGTAGTAACTGGGCGCCCTACTTAGGAAAGGGGTTTGAAGGGCTGTGCAGTCCTAGACAGCGGTGTAGGACTCCCATGTGCCCTACAAACCGAAACTAAAATCCTACAGGCAGCCTGTGTGGGTAATGATGCAAAGTAGAACAGCAGAACTGTCCTGTGATTTTGTGCTCCGCTGAAGAGATGGGGTGGTGCCGCAACAGCCTTGGCTGCGCCTGTTCATATGCAGAGGGCGGCAGGTGAAATTGCCCCTGGTGAAATTGCCCCTGGGTGACAGCCTGTGGCTAGGCAGTGCCTGTAGAAAAGCTACCACAAGTGGCAGGAGGGATGGGCAGGCCCAGACACCTCTTGCCTTCACTGCCGTTAATGGTTTAAGAAGTTTACTCTGGCTGCCCAAGTGCAACGGGAATGGGTAGAGTCACTGCCTTAAAAATGAAGGGGTTATCTAAACTGACGGAAGTCGTCCTGAATAAAAGATACCTAGCTGGATACTGGGGTAAAACAGTGCTGCAGTGAGATGGCTGCTGAAATCTGCAGCTAACACACACACACACACACACCAAAAAAAAGCATTCCAGGCAGAGGGAAATTGTATTTTAACGTCAGCAGCCCGAAGAGGTGTAGAGTCCCTGCGGGTCAGGTACCTACCATTGAAACTGCGGGAGTGTACTTGGAATATAAAGGGTGCTGTTTCATCTGGGTAGAAACCCTTAAGGTCTGGGTTTGGCTTTCAAACACGTTGAACTGAGCCCTTTTGAGGTTGCTCAGGTAGCAAGAAGAGGCGATTACTTGGCAAGGTGCCTCTCTGTAAACGGCCCTGTGGTTCAGAGCAGCAGCTCTGGGTAAACGCGGGATTTCTCTCGAGCCGAGCGGTGAGAGCCTGCTTCCCTCCGAGGCTTAATCTGAGAATCAAGAGAGCTAATGAAGCTTGCTTTCTTGACTCGTGTTTTATAAATCGCTGTCTCTCTCAGAGATAACTGCTGGAAGAAATTCATTCAAGCGAAACGAGACTTCTGAGGCTTCCAGGGGGCTTTAAACCGCGTATCCTGGGCCTCCAGAGACTTTAAAGCAAAATTTCACATCTCGAAAATGAACATGGGACTTGCAATTCAGCAGTAAGCTGCTGGTACCAGAGCGATGTTTTCAGCTGCGTGTGTGTTCTTTGCACTTTCAATTCAGAGCTTTTGAGAACACGGTCCGTTTTAATTAAAATGTCACTGCCGCCGAGGCAAATCCTACCTGTTCAGGCTGCTAGTGTTACCCTGCTTTTATCCTGCTGTCAGCATAAAAGCAGCCTGCCTGGAGTTAACCCTTGCTTCTTGCTGCATTCTTCCACCGAGGGAGGATCAGCACGCCTTTGTTACCGGGAGGTGTTTGGCTTTCTTGTGGCTAGTTCCTGAAGCTGAAAAAGGGCCTGCTTTGCTGGAGTTTGCCCCAAAAGGAAGAAAAAAAAAAAAAAAGAAAGGTAGTCTGGGAGGCCTGTTTGCAGTTTGTTTGATGTGGCATGGGTGGGAGGGAAAGGTAAAGCTCTTACTCTATGCCATTGGCATGTTAAGCCTGCACATTGGGAGTTATTGCTGCCATCAGATTTAAATCCCCGGGCACAATGGCAGGGAAATTATTCCTGTATCCTGTAGGATGTTGTTAAGCAGTCACCGATTTAAAAGCCGAGTCCAGGAAAGGTAAGGTAGGCTTGCTGCCCTGCCCTTGCCCGTATCTGGAGGTAGGGGTGTCAGCAGCTCCGAGGTACCCGGGCGCTCCCCGTCAGCGTGGCTCCCTGACGCATCCCTGTGAGAGGTGGACTTGTGTAGAAAGTGCCTTCTCCCTCCCGTACTTCTATTTTTGGCTTTGTTCCTCGTGTGCCGTAACCTGCTTCCCACGGCATTGCTCCTGCGCTGAAACAGGGCAGAGGGACGGTGTACAAAGAGCAAAGGAAATAAAAAAGCTGCGGCATTAGTCAGAAGCTCTTAGCTACCTGGGGAAGCCACCGCCTTCGTCCCACGTGCCTGACGGTGGCAGGGTACCCGCTGGCTAGCAGCCGTGCAGGGTGAGACCTCAGGCTGGGTTCGGGCAACTTCTGCTCCTAATGCTGGGTGGTCTGGGTGCTGATGTCAGGGTGCTTCTCAAGATTGCAGCGGCAGGTGATCCTGAGCTCCTCCAAACATCAGCTAGGGAGCGTATCTGGGAGTCCTCCGGGGCTGATGTGTTCTTT
Organism: Anarhynchus alexandrinus; assembly: GCA_008711295.1. Taxonomy (NCBI): domain Eukaryota; kingdom Metazoa; phylum Chordata; class Aves; order Charadriiformes; family Charadriidae; genus Anarhynchus; species Anarhynchus alexandrinus. Next base: position 2,128,840 of record VUYV01000068.1, read on the forward strand.
CTGTTGGGTGCTAACGCGATTTCGTCCCATGCAGGATGAGTTCGACAAGCTCAGGCCTCTGTGCTACACCAACACGGACATCTTCTTGCTGTGCTTCAGCGTGGTGAGCCCCTCGTCCTTCCAGAACGTGAGTGAGAAGTGGGTTCCCGAAATCCGATGCCACTGCCCCAAGGCGCCCATTATCCTGGTCGGGACGCAGTCGGACCTCCGGGAGGATGTCAAAGTTCTCATCGAGCTGGACAAGTGCAAAGAAAAGCCGGTCTCGGAGGAGGCTGCGAAGCTCTGTGCCGAGGAAATAAAAGCCGCGTCCTACATTGAGTGCTCTGCTTTGACTCAGAAAAACCTCAAGGAGGTCTTTGATGCGGCCATCGTGGCTGGTATTCAGTACTCGGATACCCAGCAGCAACCAAAGAAATCCAAGTGTAGGACTCCAGACAAGATGAAAAACCTCTCCAAATCCTGGTGGAAAAAATACTGCTGTTTTGTATAGGGGTTGCAAGGACCTGAGTGCTGCTCTGAGGAAATCGGATAGAGGCTATATTAGCTGAAATCTCATTCTGTGTCGTCCCAAGTGTATAGTGTAGATCTGTATGTATGTGTATATGTTGCTACTGGATATCTTGGTTGCCCTTTCGAGGGTGGCAGAAGGATTCTTAGTTAAATAATTGCTATAAATCAGGTCTGGCATCCAGTTTCGTGACTAAAACCTCTCATTAAGGAAGAGCATCACGTGTCTGTGAGGGTAGAAGGATTTGTCCAAAGGATTCTGTTTCTTGTGTTGTCAGGTCTATGCGATGGGGAGGAGCACACCGGAGGCCTTTGCTGCCAGGGCTTCGCAGGAGGAACGCGCAAGCAACGGTGGGAACATAGAGCTCTGTACATGGACGATCAAAGGGAAAAATTAACACTGTGCCTCCTAACTGACATTTGTAGCTTTAAAACCCCGCTCCTGCTCTCTTCTCCGTGTCTTCCCAAGCCAACGCTCTTAGGGATCGCTTTAAAAAGGGTACGCGAGACCTGTAATCTATACGCAAATGCCACGGTCGGAAAGGTCATGAATATACCTTGAGCATGCGGTGAGGGAACCTAATCCCTTACGGAGCCGACATCTCGTTTTTCACCTCCTGACTTTGTGAAAGTCCTTTCTGTCCTCCTTCCCGGGAAGCTGTGTGGAAGCCCGAGGAACATGACCAAGCTTTAACTCGCTACCTCGAGCAGTGGCGGTTTCCTCTGTATTTTTGCAGACATGACGGCAGTTCATCTATTTCAGCTGAAAGGAATGTAAATGCTGTTGTATTGCATTTTTTTAATTTTTTTTTTTTTTTTAAAGAGATGTAACAAATATCGGTACAGCACCATGTAAACCGCATCTGGTTTTAAGTCTACAGCCAAGAATTTCAGGATGCCCCTCCTTACCTTTTAAGGCTGTTAAACAAATAACAAATCAGGCAGATCAAGATTTATAACAAACTGGACTCTAGAAACTGAGGCTGCTGTGTCCTCTTCATGATGCTGTTTTCCAACCAAGTTAACATTTCCCTTCCAAAGGCAACAGTCACTTCTTGTTGAATCTTGTCCAAGCTCATAATCGTGAAATTGGCTGAGGCCACCCCGGAAATTTAACTGATTGTTTGTTTTTTTTTTCCCAGATCAGTCCAACAGATTAACTGAAATGTGCCTAAAATGTAGCTGAGTGATCAATGTAGTGCAGAGTTGAGTGTATGACCTATTCTCTGACTAAATCTGGTTCCTACTAAACTAAGCCTAATTCCAGTCCCGGTGAGTTTGAGAGACCTGAGGGATAACGTGACTCTCTGCAAGAATCAGTATTTTAACTTATTCTGCAGAGGACATTTAATTTGTGCTGTCTGTCTGTCTGCCTTTTTATGGCCATGACTACTTTTTTTTCCCCCTAGGTATTTCAAGATCAGATTATGTTTTTTTTGTTTTCCCCTTTGGCCATAGCCTTGAAGTGACCTTTTTCATAGTCTTAAACTAAACTACAGTGACAGAAAGCTGGAACCTTTTTTTTCATCAGAAATTAATCAATGCCTGATAGAAAAAAGAACTGTGGAAGCCATCTGAGTTGATAAAGCCGACCACAGTTTACCTCCTGGCCCATTAAAGAAAATGACACTATGTAAATGGATTCTGGGCTGTATTGGCATAGCCTCCACAGGCAGTATTTTTTCCTGCTCTACAGCGAAATGAGTGCAGAATGGGTAATGTTCCATCGCTGAAAACTTGAAAATGGGATGGAAATCTTTACCTAGGGCCTGATTCAATAAAAATGTGTTGGCTTCTGCACTGGAACAGCCTGGAAAAACAGTTTCCATAGCACAGAAGCTGGATGCGTTTAACTTGATTGCATCTGGTTGGTAATGGTTTAATGTTTACTGGTCATGAAGTTAACATCTGAGCCTTTATATTTCTTACTCGAATGCTCTGACAGGATTTCAGATATGCAGTCATACCGTCATCTTGGAGAAAAACATAAAGCCAGATTTCTCTTGGGTGCTTTGCTTCTCTGTAAAATGGTCTCAGTCGATCAAAAATGTGGGTTTGAGGGGAGACAGGCTTGAATCTGAGCAGCTTCCATTTGCAAAAATAACAATTTCGTCTGCAAGATACTTCTTTGTATCACGCCGTACTGGAAGCAGTAGGTTATATTTTATAAGCAGCCTGTTTCATAGTCTGGAGTAGCATTACTTTTAAATGTAGCCCGTTGTGACTGTTTCTGAAAATGTGATGTATATACAACTTGTTATAGCCCTTTACTAGATGTGTGTAAACTGAGGTCTAATAACTTTACGAATACTGCTCTACACGGGGCTACACAGGGTCTAGGTTTTAGAAATATTACTTTTAAAATCACCAGTATTTTATGAGCGCAAGTGAGGGGGAGATGTCTCTATGTAGTCTATAATCTGATGTGCCTTATAAAAAAAAAAAGAAAAACAAACCTCTCTTCTTCTGTTTTCTAAGTGTAGGCTATATTCTGAAAGAACTATTTCATGTGAGAATGATATAAATGAGGTATTTGGAAATAAATTCTGACCTGTGTACGCGTCTGCCTCTGCTGCCCGCTCGGGGAGGCTGGAGGGCAGTCCCTGGCTGTGCACCGGGGCTGTGCTCCTGGTGCCCTGGCAAGAGGGCTCTGGTTAAAAAATACAGACTTTTCCCCGTGCTGCCCTGTCCCCAGGGGTCTGGGCTGGGTGGGGAGGGTGCGATGGTGGGCTCTCTGCCTCCCCCGCAGCACGGCAGCCTCTTGCTGTGGCCCCACGAGACGCTGACAGGCTCGTTATGCCTGGCCCCCGAAAATGGGGCGAGTGGCAGGAGGAGCACAGCCTGTCTGGGGACAACTGGAGGGATACGGAGACTGGTGGTGTGGTGTTTCACCTGCCGCAGGTTGGGCCACGCAAGTCCCAGGGGAGCCAGAGGGCATTTTTGGAAGAGTAGAGCCTGTTCCCTCTTGGCACCAAGGGTCTTGTCACCCTCTCCCTGGGTTCTGTCCCTCATGCTAGGGCTGAGGCATATGAGGCTTGAGGTTGTCCCTGCCCATCCCCTGGGTTGTGTCATGGCTACCCTGGGTCTGTGTTAACGTGGGGAGCAGCACCTGGACCACCGGGCATCCCCACGGAGCCAGTGGTCCTGCTATGAAACTGCTCTGGAGAAGGGGCTTTGGTCTGGACCAAGGTTTGTAAACTGTCACCGTTGCATTTTTTGGGAGGTCAGTGGACCAGAGGCACACCAGGGTGGCATACCGGGATGCCCTCCCAGTGCCCCTGTCTCCCACGTTGTAAGGGCGATGTATTTTCAACCACCGAAACGCATGCAACCTGCATGGAAGTAGAGGAAGGACATTGACGCGCCATTCATCTGCCCCATGGTCGGTCCCTCACTGTTTGACACAAAGTCTTGGCTTCTTTTCTGCTTTGTTACCCGACTCGTTGGGGACTGCCGGGTGGCTTGTTCGCCTGTCCATGCCTGCACCACAGCCACCCTGCCCGGGTGCCCGACCCGCCAGCGGGCTCCTTTCTGGTGAGTACCTGGTGTCGAATCACCGGTGCCTTTGAAGAATCACTTCCACTGGGTTTGTGCGCTGGGCAGCACAGAAGTCAGGGTGTGCTTGCTGGAGATGGAGTCACCCCACCTTTGCACGCTGACTTTGCAGGAAAAGGGGCTGCGCTAGCCGAGAGCCCAGGACCTGCTGCTGCCGAATCCTGGTGCAAAGATCCCTCTGGTACCTGTGGGGTGTTGCTCTCCTGCTGAGGCCGGCTGCTGTCTTACGCATCCCGACATCTGGACAGAGCTAAGGCAGTTCAGGTCATCCTTCATGCCGGGGTAACGCTGTGCATGTGTGTGCTGCTGTGATCAAAAGGCTCCTTCAGCTGCCCTGCTTGAGATACTGGATGGGGTGGCAGCTGAGGCTGATAAGAGCACACTGAAGTAAGCCTGCTGTACATAAGGTTTTCCAGGAATGCTGAAATCGCTGCCACTTTGTGATGGATGGGGGTTCCCAAGAGAGGATTTTGTTTTCTTTCATATCAAATTAAAGTGCTCTAGGAAAAACTGTTGGGTTTGTTGGTTGTTTTTTTTCATGGAAAAAAATGTCACTTTCACCATTTTTCCCCATGTATTTTGTGCATTGGACGTACCTCTAGGGTATGATCGAGGGTTGACTTGAGCTGAAATGTTGACAAATGTGGCAGTTCTGGGAGAGGATGTCTCTAAGGAAGCTTCACCACACTCGTATTTTGCTTTTTATTTTCTTCCTAGACATCAGTTACTGACCACAGAGAGGGAGAGACTGCTGCAGGAGATGACCTTTTTGTATGACCACATGCAGCTGACCTAATATTGTCTTATGTGTTATGCTTAAACGTTGAACCTCACTGAAGCACGTGAGTGCCCTTACAATTGAGCAACCTCTCTGAGCTCTGGTAGATAATCGATGTGCTCAGGGGTTTGTGCAGAAGAGACCTCTGTCAGCTTCTGCCTTTGGTGTTGCCCTGGCACACAGCAAGGTGGGGAGAGGGGAAAAACAACTTCTCAGGAAAGAGTGAGACGTTATAAACCTCAGAAGAACTGGCAAAGTGACTCCTGAGCAATGGGGAGTGATAGAAATTACTTTTACCTACTTTAGACATAAGCAGATTAAAAGCCCAATTAGAGAAATGCGTGGGGAAATGAACAGCCCCAAGGAGGGCTGTTAGGTACAAGAATACAGCCTTTTCTTTAGGAAGTCTCAAAGCTGCGGATAGCTGGAGGCTGGGAGGAAATATCGCTGCACGCTATAGGGAAAAATCTCTCTGCGTTTGCTCGGCTCTTATAGTCTCTCCCTAAGCATCTGCGCTGGCTGGGGACAGGATGTGGGATGAGGTGGACTTTTGGCATCAACCAGCACGGCCGTCCTAATGTATTTAATGTTTTTGAAAGAGCAGGACGGGTTTCAAGCCAACAGCAGGGCCCCAAGATCCAATAGGGCCTTCTGAAGATTTAGCTTCCCACATTGCTGGCAGCCAGTGGGAAGATGTAATGTGATGAGGGTTGTTCATTACCCATTTAGTGCAGTCCTCTATGGTATAACCTGGGGAACAAGCAGTTGCGTAATTCAATGAATTTTACCATCCGAAGCAGAGTATTCTTCTGTGTTACCGATTTATTTCCCCACAGTGTTTTAACAGGATGGATAAATCAGTGATGCGTATGAAAAAAGGCATAAAGCCCCAGCTTGGACCGGCTTTTTTTTTTAATTCAGCCCCAGTTTTTTTAATTCAGCAGGGGAAATGTGTCTAGAGGATGAGGCGTGAGGAGCAGCCCTGCTGATCTGGTCTCCTGAGGAGCTCTGCTGGCTCTTCAGCGCAGAGCAAGGAGATCTGCAGCAGACAACCATTCAGACACTAGTGGTGGGTGCAAGAGTGTCCCCAGACCTCAATTGTTCTTTAGGTCTGTGCATTTAGGTCGGATCCCGATCTTATAATTTGGAGGCAAAAAAGCAATCATTTCACCAAAGTCAGTAGAGATGCAGACCTGTAAAGCTTTATGTAGCATGAAAAAGACTCAAGCAGGGATGCCTGTTAAGCTTCTGGAGTTACAGGTGTGCTCGAAATGATACTGCCTCTATAAGGCTCCCCTCCTCCCCCAACTTCACTGGAACGGACGAATATTGATCTTCTACTACAGAGTTTTGCTGCTCTTGGTGGTCTTCTGGATCCAGCCCACATACTTCATGTGCCCTGTAAATTTTAGCTTGCCATTTCTGTGCATAAGCATTAATTTACCCAACGGAGCTAGTTTCAGTGTCTGCCTCTCAGAGTCACGTAGAAGTCCTTTGGTTGTTGCTCATCAGAGGACGTCACTTGGCTAACGCAATCCCAACCCAACATCTCTTGCAAATTATTTTGCTCACCCTTTCTAAAAAGCGTGTTGTTGTTACCAGTCTCCCCATATACCTATCCGATGTTTCTGACTCCTGGTCCACAATTTATTCAATTAACTCCAAACGTCTTTTTAAAATCCTTCTTTCTGGGGTGGTAATTTTAGTGGCAGTGGCCTAATGGGGTTGATGTGGATGGGATAAATATGACATGGGATAAAGCGGGGTCCTTGTCACGACAGTTGCTAATTTTCCTATCATGGTGGGATGTCCTTGGCTGTGTGTGTGCTGTGAGCCCTCTGTGGCCACCTCGTCTGTGTCCCTGATGCCAGCCCCTGCAGTGCTACTACTTGTTAAGGATGGCAGAAAACAAGTTCCAGGCAGAAATGTGATTTTTATCTTTCGCTTTTCCATTTTCAAGTTTCTGACGGAGTGAGAGCTGCATGCTTTTGTCCTGGCAGGCGCTTGGTCTTCCGTGGTTCAGTGGGGGTAATAACACCATGAAACAGCTGCACCACTTGTCCCTGCCTCACTACACCTCGTAGTCTTTTGTCGGAGGAACGCCAAAAAAGATTTATCTGAGGGCAGTGCTGGAACAATAGCTCCCCCAGTCATCCTCTCTTTCCACGGCCACCTCTCTCCCCCCACGTTCCCCTCTCTATAGGCAATTTTCTCATTTATTTTAAATTCAAAATGTCATGTTGCCCGAAGCCTGGTGCTCAGCATTTTTCTGCTCCCTGTATCCTATTCTTCCATCTTTTGAGCTCTGTCATGGCCTTTCCACATTTTAATTACAAGCTCAGCAGGCTTCAGGCTTCCCTGTTCCTCAGGGCTGAGCAAAACCTACTCCTGTTTGTTTCCCCCCCACTTTCGGAAGCTGCCACAACCCACCTGGGTGAATCTGGGGAGAAGACGGGCAGCATATCGCAGAGCAAAGACTGACGATCGGGCGGTGATAGCAAAGGGGTAAAGTCTCTCCCGCCACTCGTTGTTGCGGTGGCGATAAGGCGGCACCGAGCGCCCATGCGCGGGGGGCGGCTGTTGACTTCTCGGGGCGAGGGCGCCTGTATCTGCTGGGCTACAGGCAGAGCCCTGGCCATTTTCAAAGGGCTTTGAAGTACCCTCTGACAATCTCCTCTGGGAGATAAGAGGTTGCAGGGAGACGAAGGAGTTCCTGGAAACAGTTTCAGCAGCACCTATGTTTATCAAGGCTGGGTAGCCCAGAAGGAGGCCAAAACCTGGGCTGCTGACACCCGAGAAGATACGCAGGGATTCAAGCAGAAAATGCAAAGTAATGTGAAACCTCGGGGTTTAAAGTTTAAATCAATAATTTTTCTAGTATCTGACCCAGGCCTGCAGTTGTATGAGGCAGACACTGGTGCGTGCATCCCGGCCTGGTCCTTTCAGTATCTGCGTGGAGCTGTCATTCCTAAATTTGCCTTCTCCTTTGCTGATGACGTCTGCCCATGCAGCTGCCCGGGACATCCAGCCCCAGAGGTCCCACACCTGCTACATGACAAAGTTTTTATTTTTCTTTGTTTTAAACTGAGCTCTGGTTCATTCCATCACGTGCCCCTTAGCTCCAGCATGGTAGGAGGTGGTGAGTAGCAGTTTACAGGTAAACAAGCGGCCAGGTGACCAGGTAAATGACAGTGAGACTTGATCTACTGCCTTCTCTGTTTTGTAAACCACTGTTGTATTTGCTTTTTTCCTCCCCAGCTGAAGAATCCCAGTCTTTTTTAGTCTCTCCTCATATCCCCTTGATCATTTCAGTTGCCATCCCTCTGGCTCTCTTCTGACCCCACCATCCCACTCCTGAGGGGCGGAGAGCAGAGCCATGGGCACAATTTGTGCCCCATGTTTTGTTCTTCAGCACTCTTCCTGGTAATGCCCAGCATGTTGGTGGTGGTGTTCCAACAAGCTTTGGTGTTGAGCCTTGTCAAATACTTTCTGGGAATCTAGCCATATCATGTCCCTGTGAACCCCGTTACCCCCAAGCTTGCTTTCAACCCTTACATCTGCAGCAGCTTTCTAGAAGGATTTCCCCTCGGAGAAGCCAGCCTGGCACTTTCCCAATAGAGTGTATTGTCCATTTGGTCCATTAAGTTACTCTGTGTTGTAACATCCACCCTCCACATGAGCATGTGGGAAATATTCTGTTCTAAGAGCTATACAGCACTGGGAAGGAGAAACTGCCCAGGTGTTCCTCTGATCCAAATTTTTCTATGGATCTGTGATCTTACCAAAGATGAAAGTCAAGGGACTGCTTCCTCCATCATCCCCTTCACCTGGAGGACACGGACAGTGAACATTTCCTATTGCACCAGAGTACTATGAAGCTCCAGCATGCTAGGCCAAGATTTTCAGATGTGACACAAGTTTTTGGCCACTTTGGTGGGTAGCTCACCAGGGATTCTTCAACAGGTTTGCTGATCACCGGCCCAGTGGAAAGCAGGTCCTTTTATTATTCCAGGTCTGACTGCACAAATCCCCAGTCACGTTTGAAATGGTTCACCTTAGGAGGGCAAAAATGCTTGAGCTGCCTGAGGTGGGAGGCAGAGCAGCAGTGCAAAATAATATTCTCCTGCCAAAGTTCTTTGAGAAAGGAGTCTCCATGTCCTTCTTTCAAGTATAACTTAAAACTGATTTTGACTCACTGGAGAAATATTTTGTGCAGAATGTGTCATTTGCCCGGTTAGAATGGAAACTCAGTAAATTTTATCAAAATGACATTGAAAATGTTCCCATAATAAATGTGGTTGTGAAAGGCACTTGCGCAAATGTGAGGTTTGTAGTGGGGTCACAGAGAGCAGATTTGGCCAAGCAATTTAAAAATATTCCTAATTTTCTGCAAGGTTGTGATCCCAGGCTTTCAATAATATATGTCTGCCATTGCTTGACTTTGATATACTGTTACTGCAGGCTAGGAAAAAATGGAGTATGATATTATAACTGCTATCTTTAGTAGGAAAATGCAAAAGAAGCAAGCAAGTTGGACTCTAACCAAATTTTTTAACAGGTGAAACTCCCCTTTGTCGCACTGGGAGCTTACTGTCAGGATGCGAGGTGCAGGCTGTAGAGATGATCGGGCATTTTTCCCTTGTGAATCCAGAGAAGCAACTGTTAATTCTATGCTTTTGGGAGCAGCAACATCAAAATAATGATGAGAGACGGACAGGAGGCACTTGGCAAGCCTGATGACAGAAGGATGCCTTGATAAGCACCGTTATTGTTTGGGATCCAGTCCAGATTTTTGGAGTTCTTCATCTGGAGGGTCAGTTAAAACAGTCACTAAACCCCTTTAAAGTGCCACAGATTGGTCCTAATTGGGACCAGGTTGTTCTGACTGGAGGCTGCGTTTGCTGGTAAAGTTTTCTAGCATGAACCAGGGCTGGCTGACCAGGAAGCAGCCCCAGATCCTCATCCATCTGCGACAGTTCAAAGGGAATCGACATGTCACAGCAGCTCTCTTATGGGTCCTTTGCGTCACTTTACCGTGCAGCTGAGAGTCTTAACATTTACGAGGCCTGAAATCTTGACCTACGCTTTGGACGCAGAATACCATGGAGGAGAGAGGGGCACAGGGAAAGAAATGGAAGTGGCAGCGGTCAGGGCTGCAACCGAGTGGTGCCCTGGTGCTGCTGGGGCTCTTCTCAGTCCTGACAGTTGTCATTTCTGTAATAAACAGGATAAAAAGGTGTTTGGGGCTGGAAAGTGCTAGATCCTGGGGTCCCGGTTTAATGCAAGCCCCTATTTGCTTTGTAGTCCGGTCTATTGGCTTCAGAGAGGGGTTTCCACGGCAAGGACAGCAGTTGCTGTGCAGGTTCCCATTCGTTTCCCCCTGACATTGTGTATTTCTCACCCAGGCCCTTCTGTTTCTGGTTAATTAGCCATCAGGGTGGCAGAAAGATAGCACAATCTGGCGTTTACAAATAGCTTTGTCTCAGTGGGTGGACCAGAGTGGAGGTTCTCAGGACACAGGGCCCATAAAATACCCATGATGGAAGGGCTTGGGGTTGCTTCTTTTTTTCCTCTCCTCCTTTTCTCATCCTGGTTGGCGGTGTTACTCCCAAGAGCAGTGTCGCCATCTGATAACTTCCCCAGGTGCTGCGGTCAGGCTGGGACTTCTGCTTCAAAGACTATTCCTTTGGCTCACCCAGGTTCCCTCAGCCGACACGCGTCGCCTTTCAAAAGCAAACACTTGAGTGGGAAAATGTGTAATAAATGGGACACCAGCATTGATGGTGCTCATTTGGAAAAGGAGATAATCTCCTTTGTTTGCACTACCACATGTTAACGGGTGAAGCATCTGCAACGTTTTCTCAATAAAGCTGGCGCTGGATTTGTCTCCATTGCCTAGAAAATCCCCTTTAATCCTGTGAAATGCTATCGCTGTAATAAGAAGTATATCACGGCTTGCATCACTTTGCTTATTCCCTTCTATTGTCTTGATCCGATGTGGTGCCAATTTGCAAATATTTAGCTAGATTAAAGCGTTAGGCTTGTGTGAGGGGGAGAAGCATCATGTAACGGGAAGAGAAAGAGAAGACCCGCTGATAAAAATTTGTTGGTCCTTTTCTGCTGCATGTTGCCACATTAGTTAAATAAAAAACTCATTTATCTGTGATCCATTTGGCTGTGCTCGAAGGTGGGATAGCGCTGGCTGGGTAGCTTAGGAAGGCCTTAGCTTTGTGTGCTTTTCTAAGCAGGCAGATGGGGCCGCTTATGTGAAGAGCCGGAGAGTTTAGGTGAAATGAAAAGGGAGAGAGGTGGGATTTTCCCCTTGCGGTCCGGTTCTTTGGCCTGCAGACTCAGGTCCCAAATCTGCTCCCGGTTATGCTGTGTAACTCTAAAGTAACTTGATTTACAACAGCCCACTCTGGATTTAACTCTGCGTAATTGATGGCAGAGTCTGGTCCTTATTATTCGTTCTGCACCTAGCCAGTTTAAAGGGTCAGGGAAAATATCTGAGGAACAGAACTGCCTTTGATCTTTGGTTTAATATTTCTGCTACATTTTACATACACAAAGAGCTATCGTGTCCTTTTGCTAAGAGCTGTTCAGCAAGGAGAGGCATAAGAAGTGGTCCCTGTGATGGGGAGGACGCTTCCGGGACATGTGAAGTGCAAAGTAGAAATGGGTGAAGGCCGAGGATGGATTTCTCCCTCTGTTATTCCCACTAATAAGGCTATGTGCAGGTAGAGGAAAGGAAAATCGAGAATACATGGCCTCTTTATTAGATCTTTTCACTTGAAATTGTTGGTTTGCAGTGTCACAGGGAATGACATTGCTAACATCAGCGCTGTCACTGTAATACATAGTGTGGTGGTTGCCCCCAGGAATTCACATTTGCCAACACATACCCGACATCTGCACTACCTAGTCATTATTCTAAGTATAGAGGCAAAAAAGGAAGATAAGGCATCTCAGTTCTCTGTTTGCACATGCTGGCTTTTGTAACATTGGTGCTAATATTTGATTTCACCACTGTCCCAGAATGTAACAGGAAGTGTCAAGAGGGTTTCGGAGAGGTGAGGCATATATCTGTAACATCTGTTCTGGATACTCACCAGGGCCCAGTTAATAGGAACAAGTTGTATTTGACGCTATCTGAGCATAACTTGCTTTTCTTCTTTGCTTTGCAACTCACCTGTAGCAAAACAGCGGGATGGAGACTTGAGAGGTGCTTTTCAACACCACTCGTTATGAGAAGCAATGTAGCGTGGCTTCCTCAGTGCGTCAACAGCTCAGGTTTTCCTTTGGAGACCCATCCTCTCCAAATCAAGTTATCAGCCATGCAGAGCAACCAGTGGCCAGAGGGTCAGGATTAGCCCGCAGGGACCCTTTTAGCTGGCTTCCAGACATGCCAGCAGATCTCCAGGCCAGCCAGACTGTGGTGACTGCTACATGTTTGGGGGGATCTAGCTCTGCTAGAGCTTTTGGGGTTTCTTAAGTCAGGTGCAGATTGTGCAAATGAATTTCTAATGGTCCAGGGGCTCAGTCCTTGACCAGCAAGGTGGGAGCGAACACAAGGTGGGAAGGAAGACAGCCCATAAGCACACAGAGTCTGCTATAGGGAGAGAAAGCTTTAGGTACTGGAAGGGATGGGCTTGGGCTTCAGAAATATTTTACTTTTCAATCTCTGCCCCTGGTTAGAGAAAAATAATTTCCATTCTGTGATGAGATTTCTGTGGGGGACCTGTCTGCAAAATGGTAGTATCTAGACAAAAATAACCCATGAGCATGCATTCTCAACAAACTCCTTGTATTGAAATACTTACTGATCAGAAAAGGAGGCTGTTCTGGACTTTCAGCTGAATACATACAAGGAATGAAGAGTACTTCAGATCTGTATTGACATTTTTATCCAGCGGCATATAAAGCACTGCTGCCCCATAAAACTTCAGTATATCTGCTGTCTGTGTGCAAATTTTGTCTGCTTTCTACATATTACTTCCATGACTTGTGGATGTTCAAGCTGACGCTGTGGAAAATTGGCTGTTTTCACTTCACACAGGGAATTAATTATACTTTTGCCATTCTGACCTGCAGAACTCATGCCAGATAATTTTCACATAAGATTAGGGGACTGAGCAAACCTACGAAAAGCCAAACATCATCAGCCCTGAGCCCCCCACCATATTGAGGGACAGGGAATAAGAAGCCAATTAATGTCCCCAGGAAGGTTTATACACTTTGGATTGCATCCAAGCGCAAACATGATAATGGCTGGAAAAAAAAACCACAACATTCGTCTGCAGCCTGTGCCAATTTTTTAGCTTGAAGTTTATTAATTATTCCATGTGTCACAGGATGATAGCACGTCCCCACGGACAGACCCACGGGTCTGCGCTCACAGAGTGCTGGGTGAGCAGCAGCATCCCTGCCAGGTGAGCGAGATGCCTGCAGCCCTCCCCACTCACGTGCCCCGGGGGCTCCTGCAAGAAGACCCCCCAACCCTTCTCAGTTCAGGAGGGCTTGTGGATGTTTAGCTGCCGGCGGGATGTGCCCAGCCTAAATTGCCTGGGTTATGGCTACACAGGGGACGTGGATGAGCTCCCAAGCTCCCCGCTCTGGATGCTGCCCCAGCTACACCCGTCCCCACAGCAGGATGGGCTCCAGGACCCCCGGGGCGTGCTGCAGCACACACCCTGCACGAAGCAGCCCAGGAGGAGNACGTCCCCACAGCAGGATGGGCTCCACACCCTGCACGAAGCAGCCCAGGAGGAGATGACTGCATTGCCTCACCTGGAAATACCTGAAATACCTGTAGGCCACACGTGCTCCCTCACTACAGGCTTACCGAGCACCCCCAATGACCTTCCCTCCCTGCGCTCCAGTTTTTCATCTCTCTGCCTCCTCACTTCTGGTCTTACCTAACCTTGGCAGGGCAGGGGCTTGGCCCTGTCGTTCCCTCCCAGAGAAAGCACGTCCTCTCCTGGACCATGCAAGGCTTTGGGTTTGGACTGAAACATTGCCTTGCGGGGCCATTCCTACACTTTTGGAGTGGATTTTCCTTTCGCAGATACTGCTCTCCAGTACAGGCGTAGCGCAGACCTTTCCTCTTGTAATTAGTCCTTGAGCTTTAGAAAAAAATGCAGCTTTTTAAAGGGAAAGGATTTTAAAACCCTCACTGAAGTGAAGCATCCAAGCTGACCTGCATTTTGGTGTTACTGTCTCACCAGGGTCCCATCCTGGTTCCAACGGACCGTTACATGAGATTTGGTCTATTACCTACATGCCTACAAAATGTAACCCAGGCCTTTCCCCCTCGCCAAAGGAGACAAGTGAAGCGTCAAAAACCTCTTTCCTTCAGTGGGTGAAATGCTGTCCCTCCAGGGCAGCAGGCCCGTTCTCGGAGACGGGAGCTTAAACCAAAGTTTCACCTGGGGTGTAACCTTGAAGTGTTGTCCAGCAGAAAGACCAGTCGTATGAGACACGTGTGAATTTTCCCTTTCGGTGACAGGCAGCACCGCAGCCACAGCAGCCCTTAACCCAACTCATCCGTCTGAGACCACTCATACAGTTGGTGATAACACGGGCTTAGGTTTCCACAGGGAGAAGGCATTTGGCACGGAGGCAGGAGCTGAGGGAAAGCCATACTTCGGAGCAGCATTGCAGAGGGAGCTCTGCCCTTTCCCAGGGTGCCCAGGCAGGCAGGAGCTTGCCACAGCCCTGCCCCAGGGATGGGGCAGCCATCACAGGGTGGATGTGAGCAGAGGGTGGCAAGCAGGCAGGGTTCTGGGGCACCTGGGCTTCCCGGCCCCGTCTAGCTCTATGGCTGAAGAGAGCCGATACTCCCATGCACACCCAACTGCTTGCTGGGGAAGGGATGCTGTGTATCTGGGGACAGCCTTTGGTATGAAGTATCTGAACGTCAGTCTCATACCTTGGTAGGAAAACGATTGTTTGGCATGTCTATGCAGCACAAGGCACTCAGGAGCCGTGTCCTGCCACGGCAATGACTGAGACAGTGTGCATGCCCCGTGCCCAGTACTTGGGTTTCCCTGAGGGAAAGCTCATGGTGCTGCTTTGTTAGAGTGCCTTGAACCTTCTGGATAGCAGTAGAAGACTCCTCCAGGGTGGCCAAATCTTTGCAATAAGTTAGTGCAGCACTTGGACTTTTGTGCTGAGGTTGCACTGCATGCTTCAAAACTGGGATAAAGTCTAGGAGGATCTCCCCTGAGTTTCTACACCAATAGAGAAAAACTTGCCTTTCTTTGAAAAAGGTAGATTTCATTTTATAAGTTTTTTATTCCTCCTATCCTATACTTTTTTAACTTAAAGAGCAACGTGGGTTTTTTATGTCAGCTCTAAGAAACCTTCATTTACCCTTTAAAGAAGTTTTATTTACCTTCCCAAGAATTACCTTGTAGTTGAACTTCCAAGGCTGAGCAGGATTCCTCTTCCAGAATTCCCAAAAAACATTCTTCCACATTTCTCACAAGCGTTTTGAACGCCCCCCCAAAGAAGGATCGCAATTTGCAATAAACATTTATGTAGGATACTGTGCCCTGAGACTCTACACACAATGTGGACCTGCCCTATAACAGCGAAGTTTGCATTTTCCTTTGTTTAACTTCAATATCTGGTGGCTCGGGGCACACCAGCCTCCCGGCTAGCAATGCCACTTGGCCAGAGCACAAGCGTGGACATTATACAGTGCTTTTCTCTTTGCAGCTGAGTATCTGTGTACCCTGTATCACCTGCATAGCCTGAACAGCCCTCACAAGAACCAAGTACTCAAACAATAAGCAGACTTCCCCAGGCATTTTGGCCTTTATTTCACCAAGCAAGGAGAAAACAGAAAAGTCTAAAGTCTCCCTGAGCACACACGGGTGAAAGCACACAAGTAAGTGACCTGTGCAGGAAAGTGTCTCCCGGCCCTCACAGGCAGAAGTGGCCGGCAGTGATTTAAAGCCGCTGTCTGTAGAAAACAAGGGGACGATGGCTCCATTGCTCAGCACACAGCAGGGAGCAAGGGAGCAGATATCAGGCTCGAGCAGGCCTTGCTTTGTGTCAGCAATAACCACAGGGTCACAGGAGGATTCTGTTATTAAAGAAAATAAATTTGGGTAAGTTGGGCAGTTATTCTCCAGTGGGCTGTTTGAGACTGATTGATTGGACCACAACTGGTACCAGGAACATGAGGGCTCTCTGACCGACTGCTGCTTTTACAGCCGTATTTCTCCTTCTCTCTCCTCTCCACTTTGTTTTCTTTAATAGATGAGGAGACTAAAATGCAGGTGAACTCTGTGAACTGCAAACAATGGGAGCTCAAAGCCTCCTGAATCGAGACATTCAGGGGCAGCGCAGTATGTACTTTGTGCTGGGGGGGCTTTAGTTCCTCTGGGGGAAAGTCAGTCACTTGCCTGGAGACTTAGAGCTTGCACAGCATTAAAGAGAATAAAAGAACTGAAGTTGAGAGAAAGGAAGAAAGAAAGGGGGAAGGAAGGAAGGAAGGAAGGAGGAAAGGAAGAGGGAAAGAGAGAAAGGGAGAAAGAGAGGAAGAGAGGAAGGAAGGCAGGCAGGCAGGAAGGCAGGAATAAATAAATAAATAGAGGGAAAGAGAGAAAGAAAGAAAAAAGAGAGAAAGGAAGGAAGGAAAGAAGAAAGAAAGAGGGAAAGACAGAAAGAAAGGGAGAAAGAGGAAGGAAGGAAGGAAGGAAGGAAGGAAGGAAGGAAGGGGCCAAGGTTTTGCAGAGGGTCCTGGGGGCTGAGATGCTGAGGACACCTGTTCCCTGGACCCTGGCTGCTTCAGGACTGACGGCCTTCCATGTCCAGGAGGTGTCTATGAGCTCTGGCCTTGGTGGCCATGAGGAGGGAAGGGTAATCAATCCCCCCAGACTTTGTTCAGCAGCTCTGCAGGATGGCACAGCTTGGCAGGAGATAACAGCTGAGGAGCTGAGAGGGGGAAGGCATGTGAGAGCTGAGGAGAGAAATCATCTTTGAATGCACAAGAAAGAAAAAGCAGGGCGACAGGGAGAGGGTGTCTTCAGGAGCTGGTGTGCAGGAAAGGATATGATGAAGAGGACAAAAGTGAGGAAGACCCCTAGAAGAAGTAAGCACAAGCTTACTGGGCCTCTTGGTGTGAATAAAAGG
Organism: Anarhynchus alexandrinus; assembly: GCA_008711295.1. Taxonomy (NCBI): domain Eukaryota; kingdom Metazoa; phylum Chordata; class Aves; order Charadriiformes; family Charadriidae; genus Anarhynchus; species Anarhynchus alexandrinus. The sequence goes on from VUYV01000068.1 coordinate 2,145,821, forward strand.
GCAAAATCCATGCCAGTGGCAAACTGGGTAACTGGGAAGTGGTGTGTTTCTGGACATAGACCACAGGTTTAAGATAACTTAAAAAAAGACTCAGTCGTGTATTTACATGGGGCGGTGGACTATGCTGCCCATGCAGTAGACAGCTTGGAGAGGCTGAGAGATGCAGCAGCATAGTTCTGCATCAGGCAAACAAAAAAAAAAAAAAGGAGTAAAATGAAACAATGTGCTTAGGAATTTGTGTCCTACCTAACCAAGAAAGCAAGAGGGATGCAAAATAACTGAGAACAAATGCAGGTGGGAGGGAAGAGGTTACAGGCACTTTTGTCTCACAGGCCACCTCCTTCTGCCCGGTGTGAGCCTGGCCCAGGGCACAAAGGTGAACTTTCAACAGGCTGAAGCCTGCATTAATAGCAGGAACTGTTTGGACTCCAGTTTCCAGGCACAGACCGCAGCAATCCAGCATGAAGAACAGCTCAGATGCCTTGGCACCTGCTGGGGACTGAGAACATCATCTCTATGTACAAAACGTCAAGGAGGAGAAGGAAATATATTCTATCCATTGTTCCCCTGACTTAGAAAGGCCATTTTTATGGGGCTGGAGATTGCCTGGAGTCGGTGGAAACTTGGGGAAAGGCACCGCCACTTCCATGTCCTCCAGATGAGGGGGGATTTCCTCACTGGGAAAGGTCTGCCCTGCCAAGGCATGGGGCTGCGGAAGGCATTGATCCCTGCAGCACCGATCCCTTAATGTCAGCAGTAACTAGCTGTAATGCGTGATCTCTGAGTTGGTAAAAACCCATTTTATCATTACATCCCCCAGAATGTATTTCAGGGAAAACAGACATATGTTCACACCGACTTGGGTATTACCACAGGATGGGTCATTTTGGCAATGCACAGGGAGTATTTCTTCATGTAAGACAAAGGGCTGCTCTCCAGAGAGCAGGGAGGCTGCCTGGAGTGCATTTTACAGATAACATTTATTGCCTTCTATGGGAACGGTGTGTGTGGTGAATGTCCAGCATCCAGCAGAAGTCCACTAGTGAGGTGGAGGAGAAAACATCCTGAGTCACACAGCAACTCTGATAGACAGCTGTCATTGCAAAGTCACACCGTTTATGGCTTGAGTGAAAGACAAAAATGGAAAGTAAGAGAACGGTAATTCATTTGAGGCAAGCAAGGTGGAAAAAATACCGGTAAAATCTAGTGGTGTGCATCACCTAGGAAAGAGTTAATTCCTATTAGACTTCTTTCTGCACAGAAGCTGGGAACACTGACATCCCCCTCAGGCGATGATCAGCCATTGAGATTTTTTCCTGATGATGTAACACTTGTAACGTGACATCTTGCATACATTTCCTGGTTGGGGTAGTTATCTGCAGAACCAGAGTGATACCCCTGCGCATTGCTCTGGCAGTTGCCATGAAGCTCACTTGATTTATTTACTTTTTAATAAAATCAACTGTTATTTCACTAATCACTGCTTTGTTGTGCAGCACTGTGGGCCAAATTATTGGTTTTCAGCTATACCAGCACGGACCATTTTTGTTAACATATAGGATATAAATACATGGATGCAACGGAGGGAAATTATTCCAGCTGCCCCAAAAGTAGCAACCCTCCTCTTGTTGGGAACAGGACAGTGAGTCCAGGATCCTTTGTCTGGTGTTCAGGTGACATGCTGGAAGGGCATTTGCCTCCTCCAGGTAACAAGAAAACACAGGCTCCTGTACATATATGTATATACCTGCTTGCCCCTGTGAATGTCTAAGATAAGGCAGGGCAGCTCAAAAAGCACCAGGCAACGGAATCCTCCAATTCGTGTTGAGGGCTGAGCTGTTTTTCTAGATTAAATTTATAGTTTATGGAGGAAAGCAGTCGTTTTGTGATTGCTCTGGGCTATTTTAGGTATCCACCATAGGAGAAGATTAATTGTTTCCTGTAAATGCCTGTTTATCTCTGTTAACTGAGCCCAGGGTGTCTGGCTCACGTGTAGATGTCACTCACATGTAAAGACATTTCAGATGAACCTACTGCAAAGTCTGGGAAGAGACCGCAGGCAAATTTCCCAAGAGCACCCAAGCCCCATTTTAGAAAGAGCTAGGCGAATGGGTTCTTAAATTTCATGGAAACCACAGAAAATGGGTCTTCTAAGGCTCCTGAAACACTTCCCCCACGTTAACTAGAGGCTCAGGGAAGGCTTCATCTCCCTCTCGCCTTTGGGAAGTGAAGAGTTGGTAGTTGAGCTGAAAGGGCAGGACTGGTAGGAGCACGAGCACTTTAGAGAGCAGCGGCTGTCGCGCAGCTCCATTTAGGCAGCTAAGTGCTAAGTGTTCCCCAAAGTTTCTGAAAGAATGCCTAGCAGAAAAAAAAAGGCTAGCCAGAGTCCTGCGTGTAGGTCAGGGGGAAGAAGACCGCCCGGCGTAATGGCTGGCTGGGGCTGCCTTTGGAGTAGGTGCGTGGCTCCGGCTGCTACAGAAAGGAGGCAACTGAAGCGGAAAAAACACAGCGGAGCACAGCTAGAGTGCTGCAGGGGATGGAGGAAACATAACTAGGCAGGAGGTTTAGTAATGCTGGATCTGTCCTCTCCGGGGAAGAGGAGGTAAGGAGATGGGGCTGTTTTAATGCACAGAGTACTTGGCTCTTCTCTTGCACCTGCACATGCAAATGTTCACCTCCTCGCATCACTGTGGGTTGTGACTTGCTTCCACGTTCTACAGAGGGAAGTGGAGAGAGGGACTGGTGTAAGCAAGCTCACACAAAGCAAAAGCAATGCCAATATTGGGAGCAGAGCTGTGGCTTCCAAGCCCACACCCTCTGTTTGGTTTGCAGGTCGTGCCACGTATACTGGAAGACGGAGGCTTTCAGACGAGCTACATAGCATCATGCACAGCAAGACAGATACAACTTCAGAAAGATATGAGGGTCAAAAAATTGAAAGAAACATTTTAAAACATTGCTTGTCCTGGGCAGCAGGAAGGTTGCTGAGGTGGCCAGTAATTCTGAGGACAAGTGGGGTGTGCATCAGGGTTTGCGGTCACAGTGTGAGACTGTACTTTTGAACAGGGATCTCTGTTCGACTTCAGTTAAGATATGCCAGAGGCCTCCCACGGTACTGATCAGACTATACAGTCATTGTGAGCCTTTGGTCACCCATCCTTATTTTCCTTGCAATGATCCATTAACTTTGATTTTTTTCTACTTCCTTGACCAAAGCCATCTTATGGCACCCGAGTGTGCCTTAGTTTCCTTTCTAGGATGGTGAGATCAATACTGCCTGCCTGTGAGAAAGTGAGGCAAAACCAAAGTCTTTGATATTAGTCACACCTTTAGTTTCTGATACTGAGGTAGTAAAAGCTCAGAGTACAAAGCATTGTAGTTTTTGCTGGGACAGAGATGGGTCCAAGACCTCCAAGAAGTCAAGAAGGGCATCTCTGGGCTAGGATCATGGGATCACAGGATAATTCAGCCTGGGAGGGACCTCAGGAGTCTTTAGACCAACTCAAGGTCCGGCCAGCTTTGAGGTCAGGCCAGGTTGCTTGGGCTTGATCCAGTCAGGGCTTGAAAGCCTCCAGGGCTGGAGATGGCACAGCCTCTGCTTGTCTGGGTTGACCGGCAGGCGAGCATGGAGGCAGAGGGAGACCCAGCAGCTGTGGCTCCATTTCAGAAAGACAGTAATGACCCATGTGGATGAAGGATTTCCAGTAGCCAAACTTCCAGTGTCCGGTAAAGCCCACTTGTCCCCAGTTTCACTGCAAGACCTGCAGCGCAGCTTTAGGGTGGCTGGCTCGGCACCGAGCAATGGCTGGAAGATATTCCCAGCAGATGTGGCAGGCTACCCTGACCTCACACTGGAACTATGAGACCTTCGTTTTATTAGGCTGCTATTAGAGCTTGCATGTATTAGATGTATTAGGTCAAAAGCGAGGCGGCTATGTCTACAACACAAATCAGTGTGGTGAATGCAGTGCAGACATGCCCTTAGAAAGAAAGTAGGTAAATATTTAGAGAAGGTATGCCCCTGGCTTCTGAGAGAAAATAAATGGTACGTAGTGGCGTATGATGAAAGCAATGAAATCAGATATTCTTTTTGGCTTCTTCTCTGCTAAGAGTTTTTTTCCTCTTCCTAGACGAAAGCCCAAAATATTAAGGATTTATTCTGCAGGAGACTGACATTCTCCGCTTAAAGCCCTGAAGGCTTAAAAAAGTTCAAAACCAGACATTTGTCAAGTGAAGCGTTACGATCAGTTTGAAACTCAGCTTAAACGCTGTCTGTGTTATCCCGTTAGCGAGGCTTCCCTAAATCCCATTTGCACATCAGAGCTGCACATTGCCTTACAGATTATTATGGTTACTTACAGTGGCCACTGACGACACTCCTAGTTTAACAGAGAGAATCTTCTTCCTGCAAAAGGGATGCTTTTAAACAGGATTGAGGGAAGGAAAAAGAAGACTGACAGTAGCAGCACACTTTGGGTGCATCCCTGGCAGAAACCGGCACCGTCACTTGGGGCCAAAAGTAAGCCTTAAAGCCGCTGCCCGCAGAAGCTGCCCCACGGCGCCAGCCTCCCACTGCCCACCCCAGCCGGCTCCTGCCTTCTCCACCGTGCTGGCTCGCCTCTCCCTTGCCGTGACCTACAATCAGCACTAGGCACAGGTTTGAACCTATGAACTCTGTGTCCAAACAACCCTGGGCTTTCGAAGAGTTCAGCTCCAGGGATGAGGCTGTCTTGCGCTTTTCCATCAGACCCCGGAGCAGGCAGGACCAGCAACCTCCAGGCAAAGCTTGTTCCTGCAATATTGCAGCGTGGCTTTGCACACATGAGCGTCTGACAGCTAAGCCCGTGCAACTCTACACGCGCAGAGGACCTCTTCCCATCACTGGAAGCAGCTCCATGGGGGATGTGGGGAGGACCACCCTGACCCTGTTAGTGATGATGAGGAGCACAGTGAAGGACCCAGCTCTCTGAGCAACATGGGGCCAGGAGTTCTTGTGGTTGAGTACATCCCGCCAGGGTGGGGTTTGTCACTGCCCTTCCTCTCATGATATTCAGATTGTCACTGTTCAGCCCCCTCCCCAGTTAGGGATGGAATATGCCTTGGCAGATATTTAATAGCCTCCAGGGTTTTGAGGAGGAAGGAGAGTGTTTAGATTTGTCTTTGGGGCTCAGACAGCCTTTGCTCCATTTTGCCCTTGCACCCAAAAGGCACTGGCTTGCCCCCCTCGTGTTGCCCATGTTCACGGCTGTCCAAGCCAGCTTTCCCTTGCCATGAATCCACTACTGCATGCACAAAGAGTTTCCTAAATCTTTGTACGAGCTCACCTTCCTCCCAAAGTCAAAGAGATGACCTTTTCAAGGTCTTTCAAGGTCTTCATAGGACATTGAGGCAGCCAGGGCCAAATCCCACTTTTCAAAATTTCCACACAGTTGCTCTCAGTCACAATTGTCTTTCCTGGATGTGAGTTGCAAATAATATCCACAGAAAATATACGCGCCTCAGATCAGTCCTTGGTCAAGGTTGGGGTGGAGAGTGGAGGCATCACATTCTCCCTGAGCTGTAATACCTCTATGGCTATGATGAGATTTAACTGAAGGCAGAATTTGGTCTAAGGGCTCAAATTCCTAGCCAAGCTGATCTGACCTACCATTTCTCCTGGAAGGCTGGGCATATAAGTAATACCAGTTTAAGATCATGAGAGTCCATTAAATCCTATTTGCGTGATCTTAAGCTCTGAGCTTCCTAACCATCTTGTCTAACTTTTCCTCTCCGCTGGATAGATGCTTGGAGGAGCACAAGGGGACTGTCAGAGGGACCGGGGCAGGAAACGGTTTCATGAACCAAAGGGAAATTGGAGAAGGTTAAAAATTAACTGTCTGAATTCTCTGCTGATATCAGTTGGCCTAACATAATGGAGCTGCAGTAATTTACCCTAAGAAACCATCTGACACCACTTCTCGTGCAGGACTATGCTGACAGAATAGTAACCTGTCTGGGAGAGACGCGGAGAGCATCCGTGTGCCGTACGGCACTGACCCTTTGGTGCAGGCTGTCGCATACACATTTGTTACCGCAGAAGCGCCACAGCGATAGATGGTGAGTTTTGCATATGTGAAAAATAGCAAGCCTGGATGCAGGAAAGCCTTTGGAAGGAGTAACTCACACCAAGTTTTCTTTAATCTCCTCTAAAGCTGGCCCAGTGTTACTAAATAACTTAACGCTCTGTAGATTTACAATGTTTGCTGAAAACAGTTTGTATGAAACCTGACCAGCTGAAATAGAGTCTGAGAATATCCCCAGCTTGCAGAGCTGTCATTAAACATTAACAGCGAGCAGCTGGGTCTTCCATGGATCACACATGCTGGCACTCCTGTCACTGCTATCAGGAGCAATCTTTGTAAGGATGGGGAAGAAAACACACCGTGACACATACAACCCAAACCATGAGTCAGAGGAACCTAGCAGCAATGGGTTTAAACTTATCTTTGCCTATCCTTTATTTATCTTTGCCTCTGAGGCTGAAGTGGGAGGCATATGTCCTCTAGATGAGACGCTGAATCAAACAGGGATGGAGCTGACTCAGATGGAGCAGTTCACACTACTTTACTTCGGTGTTCGCATTGCTTTCCATCCAACTCAGCACTGCGGCGGCGTTAGGGGAAGCAGAGACTTTGTCAGAGAGGACATTTCACAGGGATCAGGTCCAACATCAGGCAGAAGAAAGCAAAATAGAAAAGAGAGGTTTCACTGATCACACTTGCAACAGGAGCCATGTGTCATCCCTGGGCTGTGCTAGTTGCTCCAAGCAGATGTGGGCTGGTGCAGACGCCTTCCCGCAGCAGGGCCAGCACAGGAGCTGGCCACCACCATCCTGGGCACCTCCTAGGCTACCACTTATGGCAACTAACATTGCTTTGCCCTCATTGCTGTGGCACAGACAGGTGACAGTATTTGCCCCTACTCGCACAGGACCAGCTGCAGCTCTGCTGCCACCAGTCCTAGATACGGTTCAGCAGATAGCTGTGCTAACTCCACAGAAATCCTTCGGAGGAGAATTAGACAGACAGAGGCTTAGGGGCTGAGAAGATGAATATCCTGAGTTGGATTTGCCACATTGTGCATTATTCTGTGGTGAAGGCCCACGGGCACCCACTTGCTGATGGGGCAAGTAGCTCAGCCAGCTAAGGAGCCTCCCATCTACCTGTGCTGCGATATAACCCGTGGACGTAGGCGATTACCACGGGTAGCTATGGCCCAGTGCCCGTGGCTGTCACCTTCCCTCAGGCGTGCAGCCATACCTCTGGGCTTGCCTTTGAAGGTCCCTTTGCGATCAATACATCAGAGATCGAAATCCGGGGCAGTCACCCTGCAGACCACCACACTAACTGGTCCAGAGACCTGACCACCGTCTTCCTCCTGGCCTCTTCCCTGTGAGGCGCCGCACAAGCGCAGGGTGCAGGCTGCGGCCACGGGCTGGTGGCTGCAAACTGTGGGGCTTTGCCCATGCCTGGTTATGGTGGGGGCCTTGCCCCAAGCCTCAGAAAAGACATAGACTCAGCCAGGGAGCGGAGTTGCAGTTAGTCTCAATATCTTCTGATTATCCCATGCTCAGCACCTCTCTTAGCTGAGGTGGAGCCTGCTGATCCAGCGAAGACTGACCTGAGGCTGATGGCTCAGCGAAAAGAAAGTAACCTCTGGGTTTGGATTAATACATTGATTTAACCTGAGTTCTCCTCTCCAAGTGGGATCTGTTAGATATTTGCGTGACATCCTTATTCATTTAAAATATCCATGATTTTCCTGTGTATGTGCAGGAGTCGCTCGGGGGTAGCACCACTCACCTCCACGGAATCGAAACCAGCTAAGCTTGGGATGTGCGAGCTCTGCATCAATCCCAACCCCTGTGTCCACAAAGGGACTTGACAACACTGTTTCCAAAAGTCAAGTCTTTCAGAGTGGATTTTCAGAGCGTGGTACCACAGCTGCATGGGTAGACAGGCAATTTCAACTGAAGTTAATGAGAGACATGGAGCTAAGAACCACCACCCCCGCAACCCAGCACGGCTTTGAAAATGTGCCCCGTAACTTTTTTTTTTTTTTTAATTTACTGGAGGTTTCTTGGAATGGAAAACACATTTTTTATAGACTAACGCGTGTTTCATGGGTAACAGAGGTGGTGTGTTTCCAACCTAGGCTCAGCAGCATTTGGCATTAGAGCGTACAGGGGAAGACAGTGAAACAATACACAGGAAGTCTTTAAAATAAAGTACAAGAGCACTTGGGCTGATGAAATAATAATTGGAAGCCGTATTCAGCAGGGTATTAAAGCGTCTGCCTGATTCTGCCCAGAAACAGTTCCACTCGCTTCAGTAGGATTAATCACGAGACTACAAATGAATACTTTAAAACAACCTGCAGAATCATGGCCTGAGCAAACAAAGCACATTCGTTTTTGATTTTTTTTTTAACATATACTTGTTTCAGGGCTCTTGCTTTGCTTGCTGGAGACTCTTGCAAGAGCTTGTTTTACTGGCAAACCTAGAGTACATTTCAAAATCCTGCACGAGGAGTCATGAAAAACAGATTTTAAATGCCCGTCCTCGGGCAGTCGCGCCAGAAGAATTGGTGCCGGTAGGGGAAGAGCCTCAGTGTCATGTGATTTATTTGTCTGGATAATACAGCTTGGATTTCATGTATCTGCAATCCAATATTTAATGGAATAAATATCCAAACTGAGTTCTGTTTTAGATACCTGATATGTACTACATGCTTGAATAAAGTATAAATCTGAAGAAATCCCAGTATCCTCCAGGCTATTCCACCCACAGGGAAAAAGAAGTTAAATGCTTCCCTACCCTGTGAGCCACTTACTCAATTCCAGTAATAATACTTCCCTTTTCCAAATGCATCTTCCATTTCAAAGCTCTTTTCAAATGCTAATTAACTCTGACCATAGCCTTGCCAGAAAGGGAAATATTATCCCATGCTACACAGGTGAGGAAGACAAAGACCTAAAGAAGTTCCCTTCCTTGCCCCAAACCTCATAGGAATCGGTGGCAGACAGAGCTGGGGAGCTTTTTTTTTTTTTTCCTCTTTTCCTTTTTGGTTTCTGGTCTTGTGCTTTAGCTGTTTGCCTAATCTGTGTCTAGACGCCGCTTCCTTGTCGGAGCAGGACCACTGTGGGGGCTGCCTGCCTTTGAGCAGGGGCGAGGAGCAGGAGGTACGTACCTCCGTGGCACCAGGATCACGCTGAGGTTCACCCACAGGTGAGGAAATGAGGCAATGACTAAAACCGGTTCAGCCTCTGCCTGAGACCAGGCGGATGGGAGGCAAAGCAGAGGGATGATGGCTGAAGGAGCACAGACGCGCTTCTCTGCACCTGCAGCAAGTCAGCCGAGTTTCCCCAAAACACACCACCCACCTCGACCTGGGGCGTCTGGGCAGCAGTGCCTGGGTTGGCTCTCTCTCCTCCAGAACAAGGGGGCACCCACTGCTTGGGTCTCCAAGCCCCTTTGGGAAGGGGGCTGCAGCCTGGACGGGCACAGCTGGTTGGGGCTGCGGCAGGTCAGGCTTCTCACCAGGGCTGGATGGTCTCCCTGAAGGGCATCCCTCAGAGAAAGGAGCAGCGAGAGATGGCCAGGCCGCATGGATGAGATAAAAAGGATGAGAAAAACTCAGCTGTAGAAGAGAAAGTCTTTCACCCCAGATTGGGTGCTCAGTGCTGGAAACAGTTCAGAGCCCCCTTCTTTCCCATCCCCTGCCCACAGCACGGTCTCGCACACAAGGAAGGGAGAAGATATGTGTTAAGGCCATTCACCATCACAAGGTGAGACCCAGCAGCTCGAGGGCTTGTCTATGGTGAAGAGGGCTTGCTGGGCTATCCCAGGCAAAATGCAGCCCCCACCCTGGCAAAAAACAATCCAGATTGTCCTACTGGTGTGGTCTAAACCCGTTCCTTGATGGGGATAAGCTGCATCAGCTGCAATATATAGTTGCCTGTACAGCTACACAAACACTAGGAAGAGTGTAGGTTGGGGAGGTAATCTGTTTTTCTCTTATCCCCATCACTGATGTAGCTATACTGACCTACCTTTTAATTACAGTGCTAGCACTGCCCCTGCTGCAGCCTACCGTGTATTTTCACATTTCTTTGCCTAGCAGGTTGTGAACCACTTCAGATGTGGTTAAGGCATCTCAGGGCTTTTTTTGCTGAGGTTATAATGAAAGACATTTAGTCGGCAGAATGCCTTGGTGCCACTTAAATCATTGCAGATGGGCCCTCTCCGACCCCGAGCCCTGCGCTGGCTCTCAGCACAGCGTGAGCTTGCCCAAGGTATGCGCTCCAGGAGGATGCTCCAGGGAGGCACTGTCCCTGCTTCACGGAAGAGCAAACCAAAGCCCAGGAAGATTACAGAGTGTTATTCCTTCCATCCACCACCAGCGTGGTGGTTACTCAGTCGTGATTAAAAACGCGGGTGGACCAAGCTATCAGGGATTATGCAGGTGGAAAGAGCTCGCTCTCCATCACATCAAGGCAAGGGGAGCTATGCTAGGGGTTGGGTTGTTAGAGGTGGACATCTGCTTACAGCACCAGGTCTCGGGACACAAATACTCCCATAATTAAGTGAACAGTGCTGGGGGAATAAAGCACCAGGGTAAGACCATTAGAGAGGGGACCTGCACCAGGGTGGAGATGTGAGGTGGGTGTGTGGGAACCTTGTCAGGATGGGATCGCCCGCACTGCGAGGAGATGGGAGCCAGCCCATAGCCTGCTGGCAGCTCCCTCACTGCTCTTTGTTGTAGGAATGGATGAGAAGGGAAATGTGTGTGTGTGTGTAGAGCTTGTGTGACAGAAACATACTTTTTTATATGCCTGTAATTTGTGCTTTACATAGCTAAATAAATGTTATTGAGCTTACAGGAGAGGATGCAGATGACAATCTGTGCTCATCACAGACAGAGAAAGCAAATTCACTGGATCCACCCACAAAATGAGGATCTTCCTGATTTTCTTTTCCCTTGACATTTATGCAAGGTTTGTTCTCACTAGAAAACTCCAGAACTATTTGGCAGGTGTGTCTTAAAATGTTTATGGCCATACTCATGACTTCACATCTGTGAAACGCTGTCCCGGGAGAAGCCTGAGGGACAACTGCAGGCATCTTTCCTGGCCGTTCCTCTACAGTCCTCTGAGCAGCTTTTGGCACCTCCAGTTTTTACATGAAAAAGCAGATGGGAGAGAGAGCACTTCTGAGAGAGCCTAACACCTTCTTAGCCCAGAGATATTTTAAGCATAAATCTGCTAAGAGTCCTCACGAGGCTCCAGGCTCCAAACTCTCCCAAGGCAGTGGACTCAGCTCTGGCATCCCATGCTGTGCAAATGCTGAAATGGAGAAGCAGCAGTCAGGAAGGAGGTCCAGAGGCAGTGGGACCACTCCAGCCATAGCAGAGTCATGCCAGATGAAGCCAACATGGAAATTTACTGAGCAGAGCAGGAGAGCCAAATCCTCCACACCAGAGAATGTACCAAGTTGCCTTGAATTGATAACGTATTCGGCAGTACGAAAGCGGCCAGATGAGCCTCTGTGGCTGGCCTGAACGATTGTCAGGAAAAGCAATCACAGGATAACGCCAGTTTTTGGAGCTGGATATCTGCCTCTGCTGTCTTATGGCTTTGTTTCGGTACCGGCGGGAGCAGGGTGACCCTGGTAGGAGGCAGGCAGCGTGCAAACAAGTCATCGTGGCATAGTGAGGAGCTGCCGCCGAGCCGTCGGGACAGGCTGTACCTGTGCTCCTGGCTTGTTCCAGCTGGGTGGTGAAGGTGCTTCAGCTTAGACCTTGGCAAGAAGAAACTTACTCGTTGAGGGAGGAAACGCACCAGCAGCTGTTGCATAAGTGAAGCAGGGGCTGTGATTTGACCACCGAATTCAATGCACTTTTGGAAGAGTGCTATTCCAACCTGCCACACTGCTCATTTCTCCTTCCTTGTTAATAATTACAGTGTTGCTGGTGTCAAATCACTCCAGAGGCACTGGCTAAGCTTCTTTGCGAGCTGTTTGATAAATAAAGGTCTTTCCCGAGTGTTTTGAACGGCCAGCTGACCCAACACCAGCTTCAGCTGAGCACCCTGGTCCTCCTGACTGCGGGGCCAGGAAACCTGCTTTCCATAACAAAGTCCCTCCTGACTTATGTTTAGTGCAAGTTCATCTTCAAGTGGAGGAGATGCTGCATCGCTTGGCTGGTGTCAATATGTTGCCCCTGGGAGCTGGTACCATTTACCGATGTGCTCCCATGTGTGCCACTCATCTCTCCCTGTGCCTCTGCCATACAAAGATAGGGCTTGTGCCTGACCCTACTGATGTCACCTCATAAACCAAACGCTTAAATAAGCATTAACCCTTAACTGCAAGGTGAGGTTGTTTTTAAACTTCACATATCTCCCCAGTCCGCTGCACAGTGCCTATCCTCTCTACCTTCAGGTTTCAGCCTTCCCCTGACTGAACTGCAAGCAGCAGTATCCCAGCATGACTGCTGTTTCCTACTCCCATCACCGGCTGTAATTAATGGCTGCTAAAGGAAGATTGGGACTACCTTTTATATACATTTCCCCACCCGGCACTCCCCAAGCTCTGTGTTACTCCACTGGAGCCGCGCTGATTTATTAGAGCTCAGACAGACCTGTAGTCATAACAGGCTGGGGAATATTTTCTGTACAGGCTCAAGATTAACACAGGGGTTCAGACCTTACTCAGAGAAGGGATTACAGCGTGGGTAACTGGACCCCTGGTAGATATATCTAATGAGCCCAGAAAGCAGTGGCTGGGGAGATGACAGAAGACACCATGCAGAGCCCAGGCCATAGGGTCACCGCAGCCAGAGATGCAAGCTGCTCTCTGGGCACGCAGTGTATCATGTCATGTCATGGGCATAGGCACTGCCACCACCCTCGCAGGCTTACCCACCTCTCTCATGACTTCATTCATCATCCACCAAAGCCACAAACCATTTTGCTGTCCCTTCAGGAGGCAGAAAATGGGTGTGTAGCATTTCACAAGGGCATTTTCTGCCCTTCATATGTTCATACATCCCTGTGATCATTGGACACATTGATGCCATGAATGGTTCCAGTCAAGCCCGAAAAGTCCTCTGAGGAGCAAGGTACAATCCAGGAGGGGTGGCCCATGGTTTGCTGCCCTGGGTATTTACTGCTAACATGCTGCTAACTGTCCTCACAAACCCACCACCCTGTGCTGAGTTACATCATGTCATAGTGTAATGCCTTTAAATCATTAATCTGTCTTACTTCTGGACTAGCACCAGAAAAACTGATGAAGGCCAGGCTGAGTTCAGATCAAACCAGAGGACATTGTGGTTACATTTATGGTTTTTCAGAGGATCTCTCACCTGCAGCCACAAATCTGCCTTTATTTGGCTTGAGCATGATCCAAAATTACCTCAGAGGTCAGCAGTGCATGTCTTGCGGATTAGTGAAAACTACTGACTAACCTGACGTAATGCATTATTATTATTATTATTCCGGGAAAAAAGGGTGGCTGTAGTCTGTTGTTTTGTAATAAAAGCCTAACATTGATTTTTCCTTTTTGCAAAGGAAAAAAAAAAAAAAAAGGCAAGGGAAAAAAAAAAAAGGCATGGGAGTGTTTTGCACCCTGCATCTTGCTGCGTGCTGTAGCTCTTGCTACAAAGAATTCATTGTAGGCAGCGCTCTAAATCCTCTTTGCAAACGCGAATTAATGAAACTTCCCAGTGCCTCCCCAAGGTTAAGTCGGAGGGGCTGACGTCAGCCTCCATGTGCTGGGGAGCGCAACCGTGAGCCAGGGGAGAGGAACCGTGACTCAGGCCGGCGGTGGCCGAGGCTCTGAGGAGGACAGTGGCACTCCCCAGGGTTACCCGGTGAGGCAGGCGGGGATGTCGGCTCCTGCCTGCGGCTGGGCTGGCTCTGGCTGTTTACTCTGGCTGCTCCTGTTCAAAGTCCCTTGGACTCGGTGGTAGAAGTACCCCTGACTTCCCTGCAGCTTGAGATTAAGTCACCTTTGCCCCAGTTGTGCGTCTGTAAAATAGGGGTTAATAATATTTCCCCGCTGCCCCGCAGCCGGGGAGGGTCTGTCGTTGTACCTGTGGGTGAGAAGGGTGTGGAAAAGGGAAAGGAGAATAAATATTTATCCAGAATCAGATACAGATGAACCCATCTGTAGGATCGTCCCCTCCTCCAACAACGTCCCCTTCCTCGGGGAGAGGGAAACTCCAGCCTCTATTTGGTTAAATCATTGACGTAAGTTAACGAACAATTAGGGAGGGAAGAGGGGGGAATCAGCCCAGAAAGCTTTCCACAAAAGAGCTGCCCTCGGTTGGGCTTGTTTGATTTAGGATAGGAGGGGAGCAACCTGATGGTGACAGATGAGGACTCTGTCGCGACCCTGGGCGTCTATAAAATCAAGTCTGGGCGGGAGATTTAAGACAAAGGGCCAGACACGGTGTTGATTTAAACTATTGTAGTTTCTCTGGAGTCACTGGAGCGACGAGAGTTGTATAGGGAAGGTCTGGTCCCATGGGTGCTGAAAGAGAAGGGCAGGGTTGGAGCAGCCCTGCACTCTTGGCAGGGTTCTGGCTCTGTCAGAGGAGTTGTGGGTTTTGCTCTTGGTTATTTAATTCACGCAGCTCAGCCTTGTGACGGTCCCTGGGGCCCGGCTGCTATTGAGAGCTTTCAGCTTTTCACCGGAGATCTATTGGATGTGACAAGGTACACATGGGTCATATGCTGCTCTCCAAGCAGGCTGCATTTAAGTGCAGTGTCGCAGTAAGAACAGTAAAACCCCAAACCCATCCTTTTCACCCAACACAAACCACCCCACATCCCGGCTTTCTTTCTGGACTCTCTTCCGGCAGTGTTCGGCGCTGGGAGCTGTGCAAGAGGTCCCTCCGCTGATCCTCTGCCCATCCTGGGGGGTCCCCTCATGCAAGGAGAGTATTGAGAGCAGAGCAAGGAGCCGGTGAGGTGGCACATTCTCCTTGTACAGCATGGCCAGAAGAGGGTAAAGCCCAGAAGGCATGTCCCTGTTCTACGATCGTTTGGGCTGAGTAAACAGATCTCTGAGTTGGAGATTTGGTTGCTAATTCTGACTGAAGTTCATCAAAGCTAGAGAGACCAGGGGTGCAGAGTGTGTGATAAACTACATTGGCTTTGTGCTGAAGCAGAGAAATATAGATCAAACAGATGCAAATTCAAGGAGAAACCTTGTACCTTAGAAATCTTTGTTTAAAACCATCTTTTTTTCCTCAAAAACCAAAGCATGAGGAAAGCAAATATAATACTGCCATCCCCAAGTCCTTTCTGCTCTGAGCAACAGTGTCTAGCACTTTGCAGACTTCCCTATGCAGCTCTGCTAATTCCTACCTTGGGGGATGCATCTGAACGGTTATTTCAAACCACGTCATCCGACCAGAGAAAACCAACAGTTTAGAAACAGGCATTGAAACAGGACCTCCAGGACCCCCCAGCTCACTCCCAGCATTGCTGGATCTGCCCCTTTTCCACATATTGGAGTCAATTCACTTGTACTTTCTCTGTCACAGCAGCCCTGGGACAATCTGCTGCTTTTTGGGACAGGGCTGTGAGGTCACCGGGGACACGGTGCCCTCTACAAGCCAGGTGGAGATCCTAGTGAGACTGCCAGTCTGATTGAAGTCTCTTCTGTTCTGTAGAAGTCCTTTGACGTGGCAAGTGGCCATAACAGATCAGAGCTGACTCAAATCCCGGCGGGTGTTTGAAGTTAAATCTCCAGAGGTTCAAATATTAGCCTACTCCATCACCTGCCCATCAAACATTAACTCACTCCACCAAGAGCACACTTACCCAGTCCCTCGGCTCACTGCTTCCCATACTGGTAATTTTTCTTGAGATAAATGCAAACCACTGCACCCTGGATGCTGCTGCTTTTGCAGAAGGAGATAAGCTCCAGCCCAATTACAGGAGAACATTAAGTACCATTGATTCACAGCTGGGGATTTATATCTGGCTGGGGACTGAGGGTCAGGGTAAAGAAAAATAGTTTCATTGCATCTGTGAGTTAATTTGTCCATTAAATCTGCCTTCATCTTGGTAGTGAAAGCTGGACTGCCAATGCCATGTATTTAAAAAACCGTAAGTCGTGCTCCTAAACAATTACAAGACTAGCTTGAAAATCATGTGGCGAGGTGTCCTTTTAATTGGCTTTCTGGTCCTGTAGGTACTAGGAGTTTGTGATTTCCATGCTTCTTATTTTGCAGGGTGAGTCAGATCTGTGCTGCTGTTCTTAGGAGCGGGGAGAGTCTGAGTTTATGGTCAGTGAAATTCTGGGATGAATAATACTGCCAAAAGTATGTATTATAATTATTACATATTTAGGAGACAGGTGATGACCATACGGTAATCTGATGAATGAATGGGTATTTCACTTGCTATTCCCTCAACCATAAACATTCTCAATGAACAGAGATTGCGGTGTGAGAACCCGGTTAAGACCATAAACTTCAACATAACAGTGTAAAGCTGAGGGGCTGGCGGTCACGCTTTCATCGTGTCGCAGAAGGAATGCACTTTGGACTCGTTTTCCCGTGCCAGGATTTAGCACCCACAGTTTCCATTCTCCGGGAGATTAAACTCTGCCACCAACGTTATCACGCTATAATATTTGAAATGGTTCTACACACGGACTGCACAAGGCAGCTCTGGCTGGGGCGATCGAGGCGAAGTCGCCTGGCTGCCAACCAAGGCGGGGACAGGCTCCTTTCTCAGGCAAATTGCTCAGCGATATTTTTAGCTGCAAATGCACTGCCTGATGCATTTAGTATTCGGCTCACAGGGCTGCAGGACACATCACCGCAGCTCCTGCTAGGAAAAGCGACAGACATGTGTAAGGTGCTTGCCAAGTGTGAGCTCCCCGCTTGGGTGGCTGGCCGGCAGCCGACGAGGAGCCCGGCATCGCCGGGAACGCTGCTCTCGGCTCCGGGAGCAGAGAGCCGTGCCAGGCAGGCTGGCAGCTCTAGTCCTCATGTAGGAACTGGTTATGTGTGTGTTACAGGACAAATCGTTAGTTCCTTTGCTGATAGTAAGATAATCATGAAAATGACATAAGCTGCTGTTAATTACAGAATGAAACTTTCCAACCCCAAACCGAATGCAGGAGTGGGTCGGGCTCCTCACGGAGCTGGGCTGCCCCAGCCTTTCTATGCAGGCACAGGTGACCATGATGGGGTAAAGTCCATCTCCCTCCCACAGGGTGTCCAGGCTAACACCACAACCTCAGGTACAGTGAGAGGAGCACGGACTATTCACCCAGCGACGTGGTGACCAGGGGAGCGGGAAGGTGGTCACTGGCCTTGGGAGGTACCAGGTTATCTGCAGCTCACATCAGGGAAAGATGCAAAACCACTTGCTCCGGCCCCCTCGCTCCACGCAGAACCGAAATCTGCACTTCTGCAGGGGCATGCTCTGGTCTCAGAGCATGAGGATTTTTTTCAGAGTGAATGACAGTGAGTTTCCCTGAACCTGTTTTTCTGGAGGAGCATCTCCAAATGGATAATCGCCCTGCATGTGGTAGTGGCTGGAGCTGTAGTCAGATGGGAGCTTACAGGATCTCAGGCCCTCCTCCTGTGGGACTGTGGTGAGAAGGGGACACCTTTTCTAAGGGGGCATTTATGGGTAGCAGTTATCTCTTGCACTCAGCCTTTGGGGCAGGTTGCAGTTTCCCTCCCAGCAGGAACGAACTCATTGGAGGAGGTGACAGAGCACATGAACAAGATTTTAAATATATTTCAAGTACATTGTGGTATTTCTTGCACCTTTAACACAGCAGGCAACCGGAAAGGAGGTGCTGATAGACCGGGTGATAAGATGCCAACACCTGAATTACTCCTCATGGTGTTTCTTGTACATTACAGCAATAGACTCAAGATCTTAAAGCCCAGGAGAGACTATCATGATGACCTAGTCAGTCCATCTGTGTAACACAGCCCAGGAATTTCACCTCAGTTTTTATTCCACCAGCTTGAGTAATGTGTGGCTGAATTGTAGTGGTGATTTAGAAGATCTGCTCTTGAATTATACAGGCTTCGGGCAGTGGCAACTTCACGCCATCCTTCAGTGAATGCTTTCAGCAGTCACTTACCCCGGCTGTTAAAAACTCGCACCTCGCTCTTTGCTCATACTTTGCAATTTCAGCTTACAACTGCGGGCTGGCCGAGTGCTCTGTAACCTGCTGGGGAACTAAAAGTGGCGGGGAAGACCCAAACGCCCACCTCCGACCACTCCAGCAGCCATCAGGAGCCACAGCAGTGGCCGCTGCCCCCGGGGAGCGAGGTGGGGGTCAGCCCGGCATAGACCCACCACTCAGGCTGCGGTGGGCTCTGCGGGGCTGGCCGGGCTGGGGGAAGCTTCCCACTCCCTCCCAGGGCTCCGTTTGGTGTGGGTCAGTACGGCTTAGTTCTCCTGCGGGAAAACAAAGCTGTTTTAGTAACCTGACCGACCCGATAAGGATTTCCACAATCCTCAGCAAATATTTTAGAGGTGAGGTGGCAGGTTGCTTCTTAGTGCGCAGATTGCCTCTTAGTGCTATACACATACCTACATATATAAATATATATATATAAATGAGACGTAGTCTTTCTGCCACTCCTTTAAAAGATTTAAAAGTCCTTTCCCCAGGGTGTGTGTGGAAGCTGTCATATTTCTAACGTGTTGCAAATCTGCATTTCCTATTGATCTTATCTACTCTGCGTGCGCTGCAGCAGTCTCTGTTTCACATCGTAGCCCCGGGGCCTCCATCCTCATTAGAAATCCTTTCCCGGGAGACTGGAGATGCACCAGCTGATCATAGATCCAGCAGTAGTAACAGCCGGCGACCAAACTCTCTGAGCCCCTGAAATAAAAGCAAGAAATGGTATGTGAAACACAAGGTACCTTACAAGCAGGTTTCTTAGACCCCTGGTCTTGTTTGGCAGCCACGACAGTCACCAGCCCTCCCCAGCACCTTGCAGGCATTAACTGCTGAAGAAAACAGCGTGCACTCATCACTGAAAAAAGCAGGCTTTGGGGATTCCTTGGTCAGGGCTTTCCTCCTTGAGGAGCTATATTGGTCCCAGGAGCTGCTAAAGCAGCAATTTCAAAACAGGTGAACGCAGCCTGTCCTCACAGCACAGTGTCTGCCTGGCCTGGGTCATGCCCGAGGACAGGTGACAGCCACCAGCAGGTTGGGACATGGCAGGCTCTGCCACAGTCCGGGCTCCATCCCCCGCTTTCTGGCAGAGCGTGCCGAACGCCGGGGACTCAAGTGAGGGAAGGGTGTAGGGACTGTGTGTGTGGTGATGTAGAAGGGTCCCCTAACTTGAGGAAGGGGGTCAATCAATTCCCTCATGCACATAATTTGCTTGCCAGAGCATGGCCAACTTGCCTGTGGCTCGCTGGGGTTTGCAGGAGGCAAATCTCCAGGCCTCCCCCTACCTGGCAGGCAGACTCACTTCCCTCTGGTGCTTCAAGCCAAAAAATGGAGCAAGAAGCTCAGGCCACGGACCATGACGTCGGCAGCCCGGCCGTGGGTGCAGCTCTGGCTTAGGCTGCCCCCGGGACCGCAGGGCTGCCTGCGCCTGGGACACTGCCTGCCCCAAAAGTGGGGCCAATGTGCCCTCCATGACCAACCAGCTGCTTCCTGGCGCCGATGGCTGGGGCTGACACTCAAGATGCTAGTGATGCCCCGCGCGGGGACCCCAGCCCTGTCCCACCCTCACCCCACGCCTTGAGGTTTCCCACCTTCCCACGGCACCGCCAAAACCCCACCAGCCCATGCTGCTCCTCGCTGCCTCTGCGCCCCTTACACCCAGGAGCACATGCAGCTGAAACTTTTTCTTTTTTGTTTTTTTTTTTTTTTTAAAATTGGGGCATTAGGGAGTGTGCCCACCTCTCACATAGCCCGAACAGCGGAGTTATCCCACTTCTTTATTTCCCAGGTGCCCGTGGGCAAACCCTGCTGTCCTGGCAGCACAGCCCTCACAGCCCCCGATACCCCGAAGCCCACGGGGCAGTGAGCATCCAAAGTTTGTGAGAGCAGGTGAACAGCCTCTGCAGCTACGGCAGCAAGAGCACAGTTTATGGGAGCTAAAAATGCCAGTGCCTCAAGAATTTAACAGAACTGACTGAGCTTTTTCAGCCTGTCTTTGCCCCAGAACTGCTTGCCAGGCACTGTCTGAAGTTGCTGCTCTTCTTTGGCATGCCACCTTCTGAAAACGTTGTGGAAAACAATTCCTGGACCGCATCAGAGTACCTCTCCTTTTTGTTGGGTTAAGCCTCACGTGTACGGTTTTCCCAGCTACAAATGTTAACTGTGCTCCTTAGCAGTGCATTAAAACCCGCGCTGAAATCAAAGTGGTATCCTTTATTCGTTCCTCTTATGGTCCCAATAAGCTCTTGAGCCCTGTGCTTGTACCGTGCCTAACGCAACAGGACCCTGGCTGAAAACCGGGGATCCACTGAGTCCAATAAAAATAATACATAAAAATTTCATTTTATATCAGGAACGAGAAAGCATCAAACTCATATCCTTTTTAATACACAACACATGTGAAAATCAGCTACAGGAGCAGAAAAAGCTTTCCTGAGCGGTGCTTTTCTAGGCAGAGTTGCTGCTTACCCCTCTTCTCACAGCAGGCAGAGGAACCTCAAAGAAGCAGGTGTTTTTCATGGACGAGACAAGTCCCTGATCAGTGCTTGTAGTCTGCTTGAAACACACCACTAATCTTCAGCGGGGTCTCGGCTCAGCTGTGCAAACATGCTTTCTTTTTGAGGATTAGGTCCAAATTCACATGAAGTTTTGTGGCTGTGTTTTTAAAAAGCAAGATGAATCCGAAAAAACAATAGCAGGGATTACTTCCCGTTTGGAGAAACAGATTGCGAGCTTTCCCGCAACCCAGGGATGGACCAGCCGCAAAATGATACATCCCCAGCAGCTTCCGTTTGCAGATTTCATGGCTCTTTATTAAAGGGAATGTGGTAAAATATTGCAGCTTCCATGGGCTAGAGATGGGAGAAAGAGGTCTGGCTAGCTTAAAGGATGTCCTAAGGTCATGGAGAAAGTACAGGGAACTGCTGGAGAGAGTCCAGTGTAGGGCAACTAAGATGATTGAGGGATTGGAGCATCTCCCTTATGAGGAGAGGCTGAGAGAGCTGGGACTCTCTAGCCTGGAGAAGAGAAGGCTGAGGGGAGACCTTATTATGGCGTACAAGTATCTAAAGGGTGGGTTGAAGGAGGGTGGAGCCAGACTCTTTTCAGTGGTTCCCAATGACAGGACGAGGGGCAACGGGCACAAGTTGGGACATAGGAAGATCCATTCAAACACAAGAAAAAACTTCTTTACAGTTAGGGTGACTGGAACAGGCTGCCCAGGGAGGTTGTGGAGTCCCCTTCCCTGGAGATTTTCAAGACCCGCCTGGATGCAGTCCTGAGTAATGTGCTCTAGGCAATCCTGCTTTGGCAGGGGAGTTGGACTAGATGATCTCTGGAGGTCCCTTCCAACTCTGAAAATTCCGTGATTCCGTGATTCTGTGAAAGTACTGGGCACAGTCAGGGTTTGAACTGACTCTCAGCTTTAGCAGGTCTGCTTATGAGCAAAGCCATCCCTCTCCCAGTACTCGTGAAAACAGAGTGGGAAGAGTTGTCAAGAAGCTCATTTGAGAAGCTCTTTTATATGTCCTGGTGGCTGTCCATCTATTCAGCCCTACAAGAGAAGCAAGACAGGCAAAGTGCAGGCACACACTATATAAAAAGGAGAGATGGAATCAGAACTGATACCAGGGATGAGTTTTGAGCAAAAAAGTTCAAGGGTGGCTGTTGTTAACCCCCTTCCACTGCACCCTGGTTGCTCTGAACGATCAAATACCAGGGCTGTGACATTTTAAGCCAAAACCAGGTAGAATAAGCTGTTGTTTTGACCATGTTTTGCGGGTAGAGGAGCCTTGTAGCTCCTCAGTCCTTGGGACCACTAGGCAGGTTTGCCCCTTTTAGCAGCTTCTTGAAGGGGGAGAAATAGCAGCACAGTTTTTCGTGTTCGTCTCTGGCATTCAGTTCCAACTGGCAAAGAAGAGCTCGAATTAAGCCATTCTGGGGCTGTCTCCAGCATGAAACCTTTTTACATTGGCATTTTCTCCTTGCAGGACAGCAAAGTCTGTGACTGGCACAGTGGCTGGAAGGCTAACAATGCGACCTGCTGATATCTGCATTTTTACTACAACTAATTAAGCAATAAATGATTCTGGTGGAAGTGTGGAGGCACACAGATTATTATGCAAATCAGGCTGCTTTGCTACCAGTGGGCTCCTGCTTTGCCCCAAATAGCACCAGTAGGATATTAGTGCAAATGTCACCTTTCTCCTCTGTTAGTTATTGCCTCCCATCTCACCCATCGTGCAGCTTCCCGGAGGTCAGAGCTGTGATTTCTCACAGACTCAGGAGCGCAACTGGATTGTAAAGAGGACTTTTAACAAAGCTCCAGTTACCTTCCACAAACATGCTGACACATCCAGCGCTGGTGGCCAGGGAGCCTGGTGCACTGGCAAAGCCACCTAAAGAAGCCACCTGGACTTCTTCACCAAGAAATTTGCCTGGAGTCAAGCTGTGAACTGGTTCACGGACATGCTCCAGACTAGAAAAGACACCTACTTTTTGGGATGTAGTGGACAGAGATGCCTGGAAGCAAGGAGCTGAGGGCTGTGGTGGGGATCTGGGGCTTTACCGTCAGTTTACTTATACCATTAAAAAAGCAGAAGGAAGGAGCGACACTGAGAATTTTGAAGCACTTTATTTCCCAAGTTGTTTTATCCTGCTTGCTTTCCTCAAAAGCGTCTCTTTTGCTCCGTGTCCCTAAAATCAGAGAGCGAGACCAGGAGTGTGCGCTGCTTGCCCCCATCCCTGTCACTAACTGTTGCCAGCAGACAAAAGCTATTGTTTGCTGCCACTGGTTATTGTTCCAGCAGCAGCAGCCCCCAGCGCCAGCCCTCAGCTCTGGGCTCTTTTTGTACTCGGCACTGCACAAACAATTGCACAGTCCCTTTCTGTAGAGGGCTGCAATTTAAAGAGAGAAATGCTTTTCTCTGTGTTTTCCCACAGGGACACAGAAATTCCCAGGCTGGCTGCAGCTGGGGACGTGGGGGGCAGAGAGGGAGCAGTCGTCACCCATTGCTATAGCACGTAGCCCGGACCAAGCACACCACCATCCCTCAGGTGAAAAAGGGTATCGTCCCATTGGCGGCACTGGGGTAGATCTGTCTCTCAATCTCCAGAGCAAAACCTCTGAGTTCACAACACATTTGAGTGGGGTTTACTCCAAAGTCCCCATCTCTGTCCCCAGTGCAAAACTAAACTGAACTGAACTCGTCCAGATTTTGCAAAATGAACATACCTGTCCATTGCCAGTGATGCCAAGACCTGATCTCTGGGCACAAGAATGAGTGCAAACAAAGCCAGCCATATAAAATGTGCAAGGGACCCCGATAACAAGGCGACCCATGTCATCTGGTGATTTTGTTGAACATCCACAGCGCAACTCCAAGATACGTGATGAAACCTGGTCAAAACGTGCAGATTTGTTTGAATCTGTCTTGGAGTTTTGGGGCTTCATTCGAACATGGGATTCAGGAGACAGTGAGGCATGTGGTCTGAAACAGAGCCAGGAGTGCCATGTGTCCCTGCAAACCAAAGGTCCCGCTCGTCAGTACCTCTGGGGATAACTGATGTTCACAGCCATCAATAAATCTTCCGCTTTAGCCTCTGATCATACTTTGCTTTGCACCAGGGTAAATCCAAAACTGTCTAAACTACTTCAGAATAAAATAAAGAAAGGGGGGGTGGGGGAGAAGGGAGAGAGAGAGAGGGAGGGGGCGGGGAGAGAGAGAGAAAGGGACAAATCCTTGTTATCCTTCTGCCTTCAACAAGGCAGAATTCAATATTTTCTTCCTATGCCTAGATTGGAGAGAGAGGGATATTTGTCTTTTCAGGTTGAAAATTTAATTGATTCTTGCTTGTCCCTTTGGGAGAAAAGGAGTGCAGTGACTTTTTAAAATGTCAGGAGACTGGTACAGATGGGCAGAGCTGACGAGTGGCCATCACCTCTGAAATCTCTGGCTTCCAGACTGCTCCAGAATTTTGAGGTGGGAGAAAAAATCAAGAGGGAAATACGCAGGGTTTAGAGGTTCCTCACCGCTCTGACAAGTTGTTCATCAAACAGCAGGAGAGCAGTTTCAGGGTTTCCTTTGTCTTCTCCTATCAATTGGCTTCATCCCCAGCAAGCAGGAGTACAATCCTCAGGCTCTGTGCACTCTGTGACGTGAAACCACAATGGCTTTATTTTGAGGGCTGTGCTTAAGCATAATTCACCCTGAGAAAGTGCTGTGAAGGAGCCTCATTTCTGGGTCCCACCACACCTTCTGGTTCCAGGTACCCATGGTGGGCATGTAACAGGCACAGCTTGGCTGCACAACGCTCTGGGGGGCCATGTCCCCCTGGTGGCTGGGGGCTAAGGCACCGGCATTGCCTCCTCCCACGTGTGCTGGTAGCTGCCTTCCCACTCCGCTCTACACCATCCTGGGCCCCGGCTAATCACTGCCAATTTATTACCAAAGGCTGGGGCTTTGCTGAGCCGGGAGGCGTGAGATACACGGCCTTTGGAGGCTGAGAGCTTCGTGCCTCCAAGTACCTCTTGTCTCTTGCCACCCACAGTAGAACAGGGAGCTGGAAGTTGCTCCACGGCTTGAATTTCCACCGCGGCAGTCTGTGGTGCCAGGAGCCATTCACTGAAACGTTAGGAGCTGACTGGGGATGCTGCGCTGCTTTCCAGCGAGAGCTTCCCTGCGGCCCCAGTCGCGCAGCCGAGATGGGAATTCCTCAAGATCCAGCTTAGAATGGGGCACGTGTCAATGGCTGAATGGCTGTTGCTATTTCTGCACAGGCAGAAAATCAGACTTATTTCAAGGCACCTCAAGTTGGCCACACGGCGAAGGCTTTCCCATTCCACAGGGACTGACAAAAATCCCCACCGAGCTGATAGCCTAGAAGGCTCTCGACCAAGGAGGAGCAGAACAAATAATGTAGTGTGAAGCTAGCTTCTGTCTTGATTATTACAGGTTTATTCGTTCAATTTCCCAAGTTACACTGATCATCTCATCGTTTTGCAGCCCTTTTGCTCTTCCTCTGCGCTGACTCCTAGGTTTCGCCAAACAGTCCCAACAGCAATGCCCTGATCACACTTTGTTTTTTGAAGCAACACTATAAAGAGCAAGCATTAAATGAAACAGAGGAACCTCTTGATGGTGTTTCTAGTAATAATTTTACATCACCAATAGTGAAATACCTTAAAACATCTCAAATGCTTTGCACAGTTGTTGAGTTTTCTTAATCCTCTCTTGCTTTTCCCACTTCTCAGTCTTGCCAGTGTCACTGCCAAGCAGTTTCACATTTGCTTGTGGTTCCACCATTTGCTTGTGGAGGTGACCATGTCCCCACTGGTATTACACCCCTGGTATTACACCCACACCGGATGTGGCCACCAACCCTGAGGTCCTAGCTACACCTCTGGCACGGCAGAAGTAACTCCCTGTTTTCCCTAAAGCTGCTGCTGGGCATGGTGGAGCTGGCAAGGCCATGGCACCAAGACCCTACACTGCCTGTCACCATCTTTTCCACCATCCCTGGGTGCCATCCTGCTGGCTGGCTAAGCAGGGTGGAGACGCTCGGTCTTCCAGCAGCAGACCCCACTGCATGTCACTATGCCCCTCATCACCATTCAGGTGCCTCAAAAATTTATTTCCTGTTTGGATTTCAACCAGCTTAGCAGGTCTGAGGTAGACCTCCCTGGCCTGGACCTTCCCCTGTTGCAGATCGGGGCTGGTTTGAAGACACTGCTTGCTAGTGTCTTCACTTCTAGTGTCTTCACTAGACACTTCTAGTGTCTAGACCGCGGCTTGCTAGTCCTCTGAGAAACAGACCAGTTTTAGTGAGAGAGAGCATATTTTTGTTAGTTCAGTCACTGAGGTCTCCAATACTTCATTTAGGTCTCATTAGTATTTACCATCTGGGTCCAGTGACTCAAGGTACTTAATTTATTAATTTGTTTCAGCACCTCCTCTTTCAACGCCTCAGGTTCTTGTGGTGCCTTATTTTTATTACCTGAGTATAGTAGGCCTCTCCAGCACCCTCTGCGGAAAAGACTTGCATTTAAAGGGATCAAATACCTATTCTGGCATAAGATTACTGCTTTGTTTAATTGCTCTGCTTCCTTGTGACCCAGTGGAAAAATTTATTTTCCCATGTATTTCAAGGAATAGGTACTTTGTATTTTATGATGTAGTATTTGCTCTTCCAATTACCCTTCCTAATTTACTTCTTATATTTTAATGCCACAAGAATTTTTTTTACAGAATTAAGAAAAGATAAATGCTTCTCTAAAAATTCTGATTTTTTTTTTTTTTAATCTAAAAATTCAGAATTCTTTCTACGCTGTGGGAGCCTGATGCTAAAATCAAAGCTGCCCTAACCACCGTACCCCTTGTACCTCCCCAGGCAACAAATCCTCCTTACCTAGCAGCTCTTCAGGCAATCCATCCAGCCCCTGCCGCCCTCCCAGAGCTCCCGAAACTACCTGTGACCCCCCCGCTCCCGGCTGCCCAGGGGCACGGTGCACCCTGCGCTATCCGGGTCCTGAGTCTAACGGTCATTTCTAGTCAACTGCTGCATACATACGTGTGTGTATGTATATGTATGTATGTAAAATCCAATCAAGATAAAACTGGTTAATTATTTGTGTGGAGTGACTTTAGAAGAGCCAGGGGTCAAACCGAAACCAGCTGTCAACCTTCAGTCAATCCCAAATTAATAATACAATGCGAGACGGGCCTCTAAAGGTTTTTTAATGTGTTTATATCTCGACTTGATAAACACAGTCAAGAGAGAGAAGATGGAAGAGGCAGGAAGCTTAGCAGGGTTACTTTTCTGTAAAAAACAACTTGTGAAAACATCTGTGCAGCCCGCAACTTCCCAGATGTTCTCTTTAACAGAGCACTTAACTTGTTTATATTTTGCCTAACACTGGAATCATGGCAGATTATTTTTGTTGCGGGGTCTTTGCAACATTTTGTAGGTGGTCTCGTAAAAGAAAGCAGATATTTAACCCCACCACCACCTCCTTCTCCTTTGCCCTGGTTGTTTACACAGCGGAGCTTGGTACCAGTTCCCTCCGATAGCGCGTGCGTGGGGGGCCTGGGGGCTCGGCTATCGCTCTGCTTTTACACCAGAGTCACTCTGTTGGCTCTGCTACGAGGGCTGGAGGCTGACACGGGTGAAAATGTGAAACGATTCAGGCGTTCGCTTCAGCCTGGCATGTCCGAAAGATGGCTTGAAATCGTTACTTACTGCCTTTGACTTGTTCACACCAGCAGCAATGGGGCACCGCCTCACAAGGTCCAGCATGAATGACTTGTCCCTCCTGTGGGATGTCCTGTGTAAAAACCATTTGCCCACAGAAAAAGGATCTGGCGATCAGAGTCTATATATAGTGAACATCAGAGGTTTTCCTATTTGCATGGGCTGGAGAACCCACGTATGTGTACCTTTTACTGTCCACAGCTACAGCTTTCAATTGGGAGTGTTTTCTTTTCCTTAGTCCTGGCTATTTTGCCATGTTTGCAGGAGATGCATGAAGCACTTGTGATATTGCCAAGTCCAAAGCTTCTTGGGGTCTGAAGGGCTTTACCATCCCCCCAAAATATCCCACCTCAATCCCACATCATATGGCTCAATTGCAGCTCCACAGGCTTTCAGATGGGGCTGTGACTCTTCCTTCTGGTCAGACTCCTCCACTTGAGCAATTTTGGGCTAATTCATGATTGGATCAGATTTTGGCTGGCAGGTTCTCGAAGGAAAACCGAGGGGCTGGAGGAAATGGTGCGGGCTGCTTTTTATGCTCAGCTTATAGCTCTGACTGGAGCTGATGCTCTTTGCATCCTGCCCTAAAGGGCTGTTTCTACATCAGGAATACATTTGTGAAAAGCTGTTACAGCGTGTCCCAAAGCGATGGGCAGAGCGAGGCTGGATGTGTCTCCTGGGGCAGACTTGCACAGCCGTAGCTGGGAGCTGGGTACATTGCCCCCAGAAAGGTCAAACAGGATTTACCATAGGTGTCTTACTGACATTAGGGCCTCAGAAAATCTTTTTTGAACAAGTCTATATGATTGACAGACAGAGTGAGGTCGCATAGGCTGAGGACTTGGGAAGTCTTATGTTACTTTAATCCATTTCTTTTCTGTTTATTTTTTTGTCAATTGAAAATGAATTAAACCTCACTGCACTGGGCACATTTAAATGAAAGCTGCTGTAGAAATCCTCTGTGTTTTCCAGTAACGATATTTGCAAGCTGTGCTGACAATATTCCGTCCCTCTGACAAAACACAGTTATAAAAAGTCGTTTCTCCAGAGCCCTCTGTAGTTAAGTGCCTGAATACTGGAGTACAAACTGACAACAGTATATATGGCCACCATACAACTTAGCATATTGTCTAACGTTCTCTTCAGTTGTGCTTTAAATTCACAATATACGCTGAAGAGTGTGCAGCCAGCTTTTTACACCGGCGTGCACAACGCTAGCTAAGTCTACTTATTACCTTTTTGGGTTGGTTTTTCAGAGGAGTTTTCTTTGATTTGTTGGTTATTGTTTTGTTCTTCCTTATTCCCTTTTATAGCCACTCCATTTGGTTTTCCCATGTGTGGGAAAAACATTGACTTTCAGCGCAAAAGCGTCTCCGCGGGGAATGGGGGAATGGTGCCTGACGCGCCATATGGCGCAGGCGAAACATCTGTGAATCTCTGACGCTGCAGTTCTGCTTCACGGGCCCAGGGTGCATTTCACACACGTGCTAAGGGGAAACGAATATGACATGAGTATTTCTCGGTGAACCTTGACGTAGGAGAAACAGAATGAATTTGCTACAGGAGACTGTAAAAAAATCAAAACGCGACATTGTGCTAAACCAATTTCCCTAATGGAACTGTATTGCCCCTATTACGCTGCCTTTCCTGTTAAATTGCAGTATCTATTTTCTATTGCCATCATGTAGGGCTGAAAATAAATCTTGTGGCGAACGGAGAAGGCTCATCTTACAACTTGTAGAAAGGTTAATTAAATGGTGCGTGGTGCTGGCACTCGCTCACTGCAGCCTGCGCCCGGGGATGACAGATTACCGGGGGTGTGCGAGCAGCTCCCTCCTTCACCCTCACACAATCCATACATCAGATAGCTGTGCCAGGGGGCTGCATCCTGAGGATGTGTCCACTCGGCAATAATTCCCCTTCTACAGGTAAAGTTATTCACATGTATACAGACTCTCTGGAAAAGAGAGTTCAGATGTGCCTGTGTGTTTCAGGCACCCGAAATAACATTTTTGTGCTCTTTTTCTGACTTTTCAGGAGGTTCATTAGCCTGCTTACAAGCGACCTTTTTCTAGACTTGTCATGAAGATCTTTTGCTTGCAATGGTCCTGGTGGCCTGCAGTGGTAGTGATGTGGATAAGCACTCAAGTGGAGACTGCTGCACACTTTCAGCATGACCTCTCCTCTTGATTTTGCCCGTGTAGCAGGGCACAGCTCCATGTTGAGTGCCACTGGTGGCATTGCGCACACAGACACCGCCGAGGAATGACAATGCTAAGGATGACCGAGCACTTTGCAGGGACTGCTGAGACTCAAATTCAGGTGTTGGCTCTGCCCCAGCACACGTGTGCCAGTCTGTCTGCAGACTTTGTGTGCCAGACCCTGTGCAAGTTGCCGAAGCGCAGGTCCTGCTGAGTGACTGACACCAGTGATCAATGGGGACCACAGAGTTTGTGAAATGCTCGTGATGCTTCCTTACCTCCCAGGGCCATTAGGATCTGGCAGCAGAAGATGGTAAGGTACTTTGGAACAGGGATATCTGGGTTTCTGGAAGGACCCTTATGTTGGGAGTAAACACCGCCTTGCTGCGTGGAGGGCTGCTGTCTGCACGGGCTTGGCCAAGGACAGGAGGTACGTGTGTGCCTATGGAGCACTGTCACAGCAGAAACATCATTCGTGGGACAGAAGCTTTTCGGCACGGTGATGCTGGCTGCTCTGGAAGAGCACTCAGCTGTGCAGCTCCTCCATGGGGCAGCAACCCCAGTGGGAAATGACCACCAGGGTAAATCCCTAAAACTTTCATACGGGATCCGGGAGTTCTTGGACTAGTTAGATATTGAGGACTCCTGCTGAATTTTGCATCCAGAGCACCAACACCAGCAAAGTATGCAGAGGCAGAGACCTTCCCTTGAAGCGTACAGGGAAGCCCTTTCCTCCTCCCAGCAACCGTGAAGAGGCAGCTCTTCTGGAAAGACTCTATGGTGATTGTTCGCTTTCCTTAAATATCAAGATGCTACAAACAAGGAACCCCATTTTTGTACTGACGAGAGAAAAAAAAAAATGACATTCCCTGTGGCTGCACTGTGAAGGGGCTGGTGACCAACAGCTGAACGCCGTGCTGGAAACATGCAATACCTAACAGTGCAGAGTCAGAAAGAAAATCCGGCATTTCTTAGCCAAAAAGTACAACCATAACCTTTAACTGTGAGGATAGCAATTATTCCAGCAGAAAAAGCAATCGCTGCTACTTAGGACTGTAGTCCAGTGCTTGGAGTGCCTTGCTGAGCCTTCTGCGTTTGTGGCTTCCTCACCCCTTTGTTATTGCTCTGCTTAGCCCGGTTAAACAGGGAATGAATGTGGGAGTGTCTTGGGATCATTAAGGAGATTTAGGAGTAAAACCCTAGTCAAGGCTGTGAGAAAAACTCTGCTAAGTGGCACCAGCCAAAGGTCCCATTCCCACACGTACTTATGCACGTGAGCAACTGCACCCACAGGAATAATCGCCCTGGAGCCCGGTAGGATCAAGGACAGATTCCTGTGTCAACATCAACAGCAATGGGCACCTCAGTATGAGACTTGCTGCGTGGCTTTTGGCAGTGTATCTACCCACAGTGAGCTGAAATGCTGTCCCAGGGTCTTTGATCAGGATGCACTTCAGTGGGATTTGAACGTTGCACGGGCCTTGACCCGCGGAGAGAGGAATTTTACCCTTCCATAAATATGCTGTGCCCTGGCAGGTCCTGCGCTCTGGGGCTGGCTGGAGCTTGGGAAAAACTATCCAGCCACAGCATTTCTAATGCGGGTGCGTGGGGTTTGCTCACGCCCGGCTTGCTGGTGCACATGGGCCACCCTGCACGTAAGCTCTCTGATAATTTCCAGGGAGGCAGGAGATCAAAAAGCACCGCGTGTGTTTCCTGAGCTCCCAGCCAGGGCTCTTGCCTCTGCCGGTCCGGCCTCAATGGGCACACGCCTTTCTGAAGGGGCAGGCAGAAATGCTGCCGGGAGGGAGGATGGCTGTAGGGCCCATGAGCACCTGCTCTATAGGACCAGGCTGAGACCACAGACTGGTTTT
This sequence comes from Anarhynchus alexandrinus, assembly GCA_008711295.1. Classification (NCBI taxonomy): domain Eukaryota; kingdom Metazoa; phylum Chordata; class Aves; order Charadriiformes; family Charadriidae; genus Anarhynchus; species Anarhynchus alexandrinus. Next base: position 2,177,351 of record VUYV01000068.1, read on the forward strand.
GCAGAGCTCAGGACATAAGGATTTTCAGGCCTCATGGACCCTGGATGTACTGCCCCCCACCATGTCGAGGTGGGATGCACCAGGTCGCTGCCCGCCCGGGCACTGCTCCAGCACTCCACTGCACACCCGACATCAGCCTTCCTCTCCCCTGGGGAAGAGGATGAGCCTTGTATCAGGGACGCTGACCCTCCAGCGGTGTAGCCGTGCCAGCGTGCAGTTTTGTGTTTTCTGGACTGGGGATGCAGAGTGTGTTTACCTTGACTTAATGACGAGCACATTTAGAGAAGGTTTCCATCACGGAAGACTGAGGAGACTGATAAAACCAAGGTCTGGTTCCTCCTGGACTGTAACACAAATGTTTCCTTTGGCTTTCTGTTTTATTGGCTCCATTCACAGTGATCTCTAAGGAGCCCATCAGAGGCCTCTGCGCTCGCAGCGTTCAGAGCAAGCATGGTTTCTACAGACAATTGCCTGCAGCTTGCAAAAGCAGATTTGCCAAACCACACATAATAAATCAAAACACAATTTCCAAGTGCTAGAATGGGCAAAAGCTACATTTTATTACAATGCAGTCTTTCCAGGAGAATTTCTTGGCCTTGCTTTTTCAGGAACATTTAACGAGAGGGAAGAAAACAGGTGGATAGTACAGAAACGAGATGGCACAGGTAGACGGCTCATTGACTTTATCTGGTTATTCTCAAAAGCAATCATTTTACAGCTGTCAGAGTTACAGTCTTTAGGAGCTGCCTCATATTCCCATGTGCTAGGAGATCCCACAAGCAGCCAAGCCAGTTCAGTTATGATTTTCCATCACCCTTCAGAAGCAAACTTCTTTCAGAAACAAACATCTTCTTTCTAGGTACAAACAACCTTCCAAAAGAGCTGAAGATAAGAGTGTACATGTTTTTTCTAAGTTTATCATAATGATGTTTTTCTACCTCCTAGATATTCATAGGACTCCTCTTTTTGTATAATAGCAAAACTTCTCATAGTCTGCAAATTGGTTAGTGTTTCAGCACCGTCTTAATGTTTTTTAGATCAGATTGCATTGTACAAAACTCAGAGTTTTGGTTTGCATCTCACCGTTGTCCCTTTCCAGGGAGCAGGCTTTTAGAAATCCACGTGACACCGCCAGTTACAATCTGCAAAGCACCACACTGGCATCTGATTTGCAGAAGAATTCGCATGAACCAGAAGTTGCCCTAAACTACTTTTTAAAGTGGGCCTATCTGATTACCATCTTTCATTAAATACATGTTAATAGGCCGAAATTGGCTCCCCTCTCCCCCACCATTAGGGGCAAGGTTTGTAATGCAGACCTGCGCCTTTGCTTCATGGAGGATCCTCAGTTAAACCCATGTCTCCTCTACCTATCAAGAGCATCTCTTCGGTTTGGATCCTTGGGAACTGTCAGCATCTGAATTTTGCAGCTTGCTTTTCCCAGTTTCACACCCTGCTGCAGTATCGCCCTTCTTTCATTTGGGAGGCCCACACACACATATCAAAGTTCAGTACACGTGTGGGGGAGGAATATTCCTCCCTAATTTTCCAAAGTGGTTTTCAGGGATTCTCGCACTCTTGGTGGGAATCAAGCACAGAGCTAACTCCCTTTAACTTTAGAGTTTTAATTTATCCTTTAGCTGAAGCTTATTTAATTATTGTGGAATCCGTGCAAATTACATATCCAATACCTTATTCATGCCTGGTAATTTTCTGCACTCTCTAAGACATTTAGTACTCCTGTAGAGGACAAATGTCTTGCCGGGGCTATGCTAATACGCTTAGCACCTGCAAATGGGTCCATAAAAAGGGGCAGATTCCCATTCACCGAAGTGGGAGACAGCTCTAGGGTCACCGTGCCTTCACCCTCCCCCACAGCACACCTTCAGGCGTAGTCCTCTCCAGAGCCTTGGTGTGACTAATTGCAAATGGCAGAGGAGATGGGGCTTTTGCTATCTCTTCTCTGGAATACCTTCTGTAAGGAGGGAGTGCTGGAACATTTCCCTCCAAAAGTGCCCTCCTTTGTTCATAATTTGCAGCCAAGTCAGGAAAAGCAATTTTTCCCACGATGCAGTGTCAAGCACCAAAGCAAACCTGGGTTGTGATCTCTGTCTCAGTCAAGAGTCAAAGTGAGGAGGCAGCAGGGTGTGCCCAGAGCAGGAGCGATGGGCCGTGGGGCTGCGATGATGAGCCGTGGGGCTGCCTGCAGCCTGGCAGAGCTGGTGGGTGAGCCTGGGAGGCGGTGGGCTCCCCTCTCCCCCAGCCTTTCCCTCTCCTTCCCCAGCTGAGGGGCTGAAAGGGGGTTTCCAGATGAGATCCCTTCAAACAGCCCTGCTGGGAAATCAGCATCTCTCCCAGCAGATTTCAAGGCTTGCTGTGTTTTCTTTCCCTTTCTCTCCCTCTCTCGGTGCCTTTTCCCCACCACCAGAGTATCCAACATCTTCTGTTTAAAGTAATTAACAATAATGAGGTCCCTGGTGAACTTCACAGACTGACTGTAATTTCTGCCCTTTCCAAGTCACATTCTGCCGGGGACGGGGTGAGCTGCCTCCCCGTAGGGACAATGAGACCTGGTGACATTACCCCGCCACAGCCCGACCGTGGGTCTTTCAGTCCCCCCCTGGTGTTCTTGAAACCATTGACCAGGGGAGGAGTTAATCTATATTCTTTTAAAAGCTTTTTTTTTTTTTTTTTTT
>VUYV01000068.1:2180128-2394442 GCA_008711295.1 Anarhynchus alexandrinus
TTTTTTTTTTTTTTTTTTAATTGCCAGCTGGGTTCAAAAGAGGTGGCCAGGCAGAGGGAAGGCAGGGGAGCACCGTTGTTTGGTGTTCAGCTTGTGGCCACTGGCTGACCCCCGTGGGGCCAGCTCTGCCATCCCCTGCCTGTGGGTGCTCCTGGGCGCCCACGGAGGAGCTGGGCATACAGCACAGGGGATATGAGCCAGGAAATACTCCCTCTGCCCAACAAACGATGTCTTTCTTTGCTTTTATTATTTTCAAAAAGCCACGATTTCTGGAGTCATCAAAGGACGTGAGGAACGCCCAGCTGTGGCAGAAAAGCCTGAAACCATGAATTCACGAGGCTCAGCCTCCTCTCTTTCCCCCTTCACCCTCTAAAAAGGGAGACAAGGCAGGAGGCTGAGGAAGAGCCCCACTTTCGGGTCTTTTGGGGCTCCCAGGTCATAGTTACTCCCAGTGTGGGTGCCCGACAAGGGGTGCCCTGACCAGCATGGGATGCTGGTGCCCTGGGCATGCAGGGTTTCTAGCCAGGCATTGGTGTCCCTGCAGCCCCGTTACTACCCCTTCCCTGAGGGTAACATGCGGCTCAGAAGAGGAGGAGGAGAAGAATTGGGGGGTCTTGGTCGGGCAATCCTTATCCAGGTTTCTCTCCGGGGTGTCGGAGGAGCAGTTTCCCTCTGCCTCCCACAGCCTTGTGCTCAGCCGGCTCTGGGTCTAACCTAGTGCCCTCCGGAGTGGCAGTGTGGCCACCCCCATGGTCTGTGTACCCCAAAGTGCCAGGGCAGCTGCCGCAGCCCCTGCAGCAGGCCTCCCCTCCACGGCTAATTGGTAGCATCTGTTGCGAGGACCATTTCAGCTGCTTGCAAAATCCAGGGTGGGGATCTTTAGGTTTTCCATAAGAAACCACTTTCTTTGAGGATGGGATTATACACTTCCTTGAGCCGTAAGAACATGCAGATGTCGCAGGACCAGACAGCCCCACCGCTCACCAGGAGGAAAGGAACAAGAGGAAATTACCCTTTCTCTCACTTATTTATTAGAGGGGACGGGAGTCTGTGTTTCCACTCCCTCCTTGCGTTCACACACAGGATGCACAGGCAGCAGGAGCTTTGCCCACTTGCACCAGGCTTCTGCTCTGCAGAACTGGGCATTTTCCAAGCTGAAGGCAGGTGCAAGCTTCCACCCCCGGATATTAAACCAGAAGCTCCCACTCTTACTGCTGCTTTTTGCAGCACTGTTACAGCAGCGATGTCTGGAGGTGATGACAAAACTTACCCCACTGGGTTATTCTGTAGCCCTGTGCCTCCTGAAGCATTTAATCACAGAAAAAAAAAGCATGGTTGCTGCCTCTGTGGGCAGGGGAGAGCAGGCACAGAGAGGCGGGCAGCTGCCCACAGTGAAGGCAGGAACAGGATCCCCTTGCCCTGGCTCTCAGTCCGGTGCAGACTGCCTTTCGCTTCCCACTCACCTCCGCCAAACCATCAGACTGGGACATCCTCTGTTACCTTCCCAGTTATTGCTTTCCTTGCTCCAGAGGCTTGCAGAGCTCCGTAGGCAGGGCTGGAAGTGAGGTAAGCCGGCACGTAAAGTACAAATGGCAGCAAAGCAGACATCCTGGAGTACGGCATCATGCGCAGAGCATCGCGAAAGAGAGCGATGCTTCACTTCGCTTTGGGTTCAGGACTTCAGCATTTCCTTTTCTTCCAGACAGGAATGAGAGGGGGAAAGAAAAAAACAACAAAACCACAACCAAAAAGTCCCCCCAGTTTTCCATGAAAGATACCAAAAAAGATTTCAGTTTGACTCAAGCATTTTGTGTCAATATTGGCTTTTTAGTTAATAACATGTTACGGTAGAGATAATAACCCTTAAAAAGCAGTCACATTAAAAGGCTGTTCCTGAGAAATCAAAACATTTAACTCTGTGACAATATTGAACCCTTCCACTTCCCTGCTTTCAATCTTCCTCATCACTCCCATTTTTCACAAAACAGAGTGGTTTTTGTTCAAAAGAGAGTCGTGTTCCCAGTGGCTCAGCCACATTTCTCACAATTGGCTCTGACTGCATACTCATAAAATAGAGGAAGATTTAAAGCCTCACATGATGTGATGGTCTGCATAGCTGATCTGGGTTAAAAATCTGTCCCATCCCAACTCCTCCTGACTCTCAGAGCCTTTCCACCTTGTTGGTTGTTATTGCATCAGAACTGCCTCTGTATGTGCACATGTATGTGCATGTGTATGTGTATGTGGATCTGTATCATCTGTATCTGCATCTGTATCATCTGTATCTGCATTCTCTATATGCCTGTTGCTTCCTGAACTTCATCTATTTAAAAATATTCAGACAGAATTGGCCCAATCTGGCAAAGCAGCACTTGACTGTGCCCTCAGCCCTCCCTGCTTATTGACAAAGCAGACAGGACATCTCCTCCTCCACCTTGTATAAACCAGCAAAGCGCTGGACCTGTGCATCACCTGTGGTGGTGGTCTCAGCCAAGCAGAAATATAGCTGAGCTTCATGGCAGGCAAAAATCAGGTCTGAACTTCACGGCTTGCTAGTCAGTCCTTGGCCTCTCATCAGAGGACAAAAATTAGTGCTAATTAGGGCAAGTTAGTATCTTTGGAAATTTCTCAGCCTGGACTTTATGTAATTGTGCACACTAAATTCAGAATCATAAATCAAGTATCAGGAGTCCGTTTTGGATGCCAGGCCATTGCTGCTGGCTTTAAAGGGGTTCTTCTCTGCCTGCTGCCCGCCATGTATATGAGCTACAAAGCAGTGGGTTAGAAGTGGTTTCTTTGATCGTCAGAAGATTACCTCTGAGATAGGTGTGCCCCCTCCTGAAGAGCCCAGAGCCGCGCTGCTCTGTGCCGTGTTACACCCTGCGCTACAGGGACAGCTTTTCCTCTTTGTGTCCCTGCTGCTTTCTGCTGTAAAGCCAACGTGTGCCCCACGTTGGAAACTCTGAGGAATGGAGCAGAGATGTAACCTGCCATCAGCCCGGCCCAGTTAGTGCTGGTGGGCGCCGCATGGACTGGGAGCATTTCCCACAGCGGAGGCTGCTCCGGCGGCTGGTGCGGGTGCCCTGGCCCAGCACTGGGTTACCCTGCCTGTGGGGCTACTCTTCCTCAGGCTAAACTGGGAGGCTTCACGTCAGGACATAAAATACCTGAGCTAACGCTGAACAGAAGACAAGGTTGTTAAAAAAAAAAAAAAAAACAAATTTTCTAATTTATCTAGGGCTGATAACTAATCTACATGTATAATTAAGTCTCTCCTCTCCTAAGCAGGTTGTGGCACTGGGTAAAAGGGGTATGGGTAACATGCTGGTACCAGCCACATCGTTAAGGAACATTTTAGATGAGAAACGGTCAGACTTTGAAAGGTAAATGCCTTCCTCCCACTCCCCGTCGGAGTTACGCTGTTAGCTGCTGTTAGCTCCTTTGTAAAGCTCCCCACAAAACTTCATTGTATCAAAAACCCAAAGTCTGGATACCCTTCTAGGGGCTTAGTGTGGGCAGTTTGTACCAGATTCCCTCGACTCCTAAGCCTTGGAAGGTGATGGACTTGCTAGTGGATCTTTACAGGGCTTCTCTGCAAAGAGCTGCAGGGGCTCCGGGGCCCCTCTCCAGAAGGATATTCTGGGCTATCCTGAGCACAGAAATATTGCAATGCTGCAAAAACTGTGGGAAAGAGACTCTTGTTAGACTTTAATCTTCCCTCAACATGTGGCTGATGTGTTCACCATCGCCCAGGCCTTTCCCTCTGAAAGGATTACTTTATCACAGAGCTCTTTTCCTCATTAAATAAAAATATCAAACCAAACTAACCAAGACCATAGTTTATTTTGTTTCATGCTATGGGTTTATTTTAAATGTATTAGATTTCCTTTAAAAAAAAAATGCAATAACTGATAACGAGTGCATATGGATCTTTTCAGTTTAATGCTTTGTTTACACTGAACACTGGTTTGCCTGCAAAGTGTGTGTTTTAAATTACTCGGCTTTATTTTAAACCAAATATTAACCTCTTTGTGCGTGCGTGAGAGAGAGGAGGAGAAAGGGAGATGAGAGGGAGCCGGGTGACAAGGACCACGTTGTGTGCTGCAGTGTTGGCGGGTGCCTCCTCCCCTCCTGCTCCTGTGCCGCTCCTGCTGCTCTGCTTCGCCACCCGTAAGACGAGAGTCTGAATTTGGAGCAACATAATATGAGGTTTGTGCCCCAAAACGCACCACTTCTGTAAAAAGGGAGAACAAAGAAGATGCTCCTCTTTCCATCCAACCCAGAGAGGCTGGAGGGGTGCAAGTGGCCCTCGGGGGCATTGCCCGGCTGTGAAAGGGCACTGCTGCAAGACTGTGCCTTTGCTGGTGGTGTTCTGGAGGATGGTGGTGTCACCGCGTGGTGGGAGACATTGGGCTACAGCACGTGCAGGCAGCGAAGTTCCTTGTGGTTCTTCATTCTAGTCCAGGACTATCCCGGCTGTGGGAGGGGGCCTTTCCCCCTGTGGAGGAGCTCAATTCAGAAGACCACAAAGATACATCAAAATCACTGATGTGGACTGGCTTTTCCCAAACCCCCACTGCTCCTCCTCCTGCAGAGCCCCACGGCGTGTGTCCCCACCAGCCCTGTGCCCGGGCTTGCAGGCTCCTGTCAGCAGTAACCGGCACAAATGTCCAAATTGAAGCATCATGCATGAAGGTGTGGTGCACCACCCAGAATATTATTTGTCAGCAAGTTGCCGCTCCTGCTATGAATGTGCTGTCCACATCGATGAGGGGAACAGGTAAAAAGGTGCTTTCACCCTCGGGGCTGCAGCAGGAGAGGGAGCAGAGGCAGTGCTGCAGGTCTCAGCCCAGGAGCAGAGTTTACAGGGATTGTCGGAGCCTGTTGAACGGGGTCTCCATCAGGAGGCAAATCCAAATTTCTCCTGCAGTTCTAGAAGCATAAGCACCCGGTTAGGACATTTTTTTGAGCCAAAGCCTGCCTGAAGCAGCCTGTCACATTGAGGAGGAGCCGTCCCTGGCCTTCCTTTAAGCCCATGACAGCAATACAAAGCCCCGAAATGGCTTTCCAGCTTGCATTCAAAGTTTTTTGGCTCAAGCTGATTCGACTTCAAAGGCAGGCAAATCCACAAAATTTCTAAATCTCCTCAGCCTATTTCTAAACACAGACCCGACATGTTACAGAGTGCTTCCTGTCTGTTGGACGCATACCCCCACTATTAAGCAAGCGCTAATATCACAAATTGAATCCCCTGGAATATCTCCAGACTGCCTAGAAAACATGACCCAGACTTGAATTAAATCCTTTAAAACCAGAAACAACGCTTCTTGCAAGCACAAATCATGTGGGTTTTAGTGCCGTCCAAAACGAATCTCAGCTCTAGGCTGGAGCTGGCCTTACACATCATTCCCGTTCTGCAGCCTAAATTTCTCTGCATGTCGCTAAGAAAATTTGGCCTCACTGCTTGGCTTGAACTTCAACCTTAGAAAGTGAACATTGCCTGTCTGTGGAAACTCTCGTGACAAGCTAAGTGACTTCTGAAGGGAAGGATAGGAGTAGGATAGAGCCTGTGTGTACAGGTCTGGGCAGATCTTGATATAAAATAACCCCTTTTTTTCTAACGCTGCCACACAGTCACTAGTCCATGTTTTAGTCCCATTCTTCTTCTGTTTGTCATGTCCACGTCGACTGAATTTAGCATCATTGTATTCTTTATTATTGTCATAACACCTAATCCCAACCGCAGCTCTATTGTGCCGAGCGCAGCCTAAGAAGGTTGTCTCTGCCCCAGGGAGCCTCGTTATTCAAATGCAAGACAAGAGGCAGCAGACGGCCATAGGCAGGTGGACATGAGCAAATGCTGGCTTGTGGTCTCTGCGCACCAGACATGCCATTTTCCAGCCCGTGGTCTGGTAGTGATGCTCCGTCCAAACTTTTCACAGCAATGGGTAAAAATACGCTGCCTTCTAGTTTTTAGCAACAGAAAGCAGTGGGGACCGTGCTGGAAAGGAAGGACAGAGCACAGTGGAGTTTTGTGTTCCGTTTCCATCAGGTGTGTAAAGCCAGTGCTGAGGTGCCCTCATCCCCACCAGTGTCCCAGCGCCGTTGCTGGAGAGGGTGCCCGCACACCTGCTAACCCACGTGTCCTGCAAAGGTGGCAGAGACACGAGAAGGTAAAAAGGCTTCGATGAGGAGGGAAACTGAGTTATCTCCTTCGCTGAGGTGGTAGCAGAGCTGTGGGAAATGACTGGTGTGCAGCTCCCCGCATTTGCCATCACTGCATGTTTGCCTTTCCTCCGTACGGAGAATGGATTTCTGGCCAGCTGGAGTGGTGGGGTGAGTGGAGGTGTGGGGCTTTCACTGCTCTCCCTGTGGGATAGCCACAATTAGGTCACAAATGTCCTGCAAGAAAAAAAAATATCTCTGAGACTTCAGAACAAGCCAAATCTTGCAGTTCCTTTAAAAGGTCCACATACTGTCCAGTTCTGGGCTCCCCAGTTCAAGAGGGATAGGGAACTGCTGGAGAGAGTCCAGCGAAGGGCAACTAAGATGATTGAGGGATTGGAGCATCTCCCTTATGAGGAAAGGCTGAGAGAGCTGGAACTCTGTAGCCTGGAGAAGAGAAGGCTGAGGGGAGACCTTATTACTGCTTACAAATATCTAAAGGGTGGGTTGAAGGAGGATGGACCCAGACTCTTCTCGGTGGTTCCCAGTGACAGGACGAGGGGCGATGGGCACAAGTTGGNGGGGAGTTGGACTAGATGATCTCTGGAGGTCCCTTCCAACTCTGAAAATTCTGTGATTCTGTGATTCTGTGATTCTCCAACAGACCCTGTATCCCAACAGGGTGGTTCTGAACACAATGGGGCACTCAGTCTGGCCAGGGACAAGTGCTCCAGGGCTGCTTCACTATGCCCAACCGGGGAGTTTCAGGGAAGCTCTGCTCCCCCCTGGGGTGAACCCTCCAGACTGATTGACATCCAGCAGCTCCTGGGATGCTGCTTCTGGCCCATTTTTTAGGCAACATGGGTGCTCTTTTGAAAACCTACACACCAGTTCTAGGCCTCCGGTGGGAAGAGATGAAATATTTTGCAAATCATTTCTGGCAGAAGCGAGTCAGAAGGGAAGGTGTTTGGAGCAGTTCAGGGAGCAATCACAGTGCAGTTGTCTGCTTCAGAGCCTCTTTCATCCTCTCCTTTCCACCCTTCCTAGCACAGTTATCTGGTGTCTATTAGAGCCGAGTTTATCAATCCTTCACCTGGGGGAACATTGGCAGGATTTTTTTCCATTGCTTCATAGTTTATTTTCACAACCTGGAAGAACATTAACAGCTTTTAGACCTCCGCCGCCTTGTCAAAATGGTTGAAAATGGCCAATAAGTCCTAAAGTTATTGGCAGCAGATAGTGGCAGACAAACTCCCAAAGCCTGATCCTATAAGCCTTGTTTCATTAGGGAAACAGGCTAAAAACAGCCATAGCCTGAAGGTCATGGTATTTCCACCCAGGACAAGCATTTTCAGTCTGGACAGCCACTGATAGATCCTCTTAACACCCGAAGTAACACCTCCTGCTCCATCTGTAGCAATTAGGAGACAAAATGTGTTCACATGGTTTTCAGGGCAGTTTCGAAGCTCCTGAAGTGGACCCCACACCGTGTAAGACCGTCCCCTCACCACCCTCCAGCCTGCCATGCAAGCAGTGGTGGGCTTTTGTGGGAGCTGAACTCTGCTGGATGGATCTGCCTGGAAGGGCAGGCAGGTTTTGTGGAGAGATGGGAAAAGAAATGGGCTGCATGATCTGGAAGAGAGGAGGCTTCCTTTGTAAGGGAGAGTGGCTACAGGTGCAGAGGCGCTGTGTGCTTGTGACTTAAGAACCAGTATCCATTATTATTTATGATTAAATGTCCATCTGTCAAATTAAAATGCCTTCTTTTGAAGTTACACATCGCAGAAGAATAAGAGCGAAGCCACAGACATCTCTGTACAATGTTTTTTTGTCCATCATTCTCTGAAGCCTATTGAAGCAGAAAACATATTTGCATTACAAAGGATGCAGTGTCTTTGTGTCTCAGTGCAGTGTCTCAGACCTGAGCAATCTTCCTTTCTAATGACGGTCAAGTAAAAACCCTGGTCCAAATTAATCTGTGGTGTGACTCCTCCTACTTCAGAGGAGTTACAGCCAGACTGAAGGCACCCCACTAATCTAGACACTTCTACACTAACCCCACTTCTAGACAGGGCTCTTCCCTTTGAGTGCAGCCTGTTGCATCAAGTCAGCTACAGAGAGGACACTGGCAAAAAGTCCCCAAGGGCCTGATTCTTCTCATCCTCCTTGCGGTGCAAGTCAGGCCTGACACAGGTCAGCTGAATTAAGATAATGTAAAACTCGGAGTGAATGAAGGGCAAAATCATGGAGTTTCTACTCATCAAGTGTACCTCCAGTGTATTGATTTGGAGGCTGGAACATGTTCATCTGCTCTCCCGGTATTCAAAATCCAAGGAAATGTGACAACTCCAGCTCACCTGTCTCTAGAGAAAAAGTCTTCAAGGGGTCAGATGTTTTCCAAACCTTTGCATGACCCCTCCAAAGGCCTGGGTCCATCTAAAGTCAGAGATTTGTAACATGGGTTTGATTTTCTTGCTTTCACAGTCACTCTCTGAGGCCATGTAGCATAGGCAAGGCTGCCCTGCCCTGCTCGCTCTTGTTCTGCTGATGGGGTCTTGCCTCTTTCCCATTAAGAAGTGCTGTCTCCTCCCCTGCCTCCTGCGGCACAGACCCCGGTGAAAAGCCCTCCCTGCAAGGGGACCACAAAGGTACAAGCATCTGCATTGATGCCACCAAGTGAGCAAGCAATTGAAGTGCTCCTCGCCAGAAAAGAGCTTCTGCAGACTGCCGACCCGGTTTCTGACAGCAGCAGCTGACGCACAATGCTCCCATTCAGCCGCCGGCAGGTCCTCAGTGCTCACGGGACGTGCTGGCCTTCGGCTTAATTCAGTGTGCAATGGATAAATCGCACGGAGGCTTTGCTCCCTGCGCTCACCCCCACTGGGAAGCGCAGCACTGGGGGACCCTGTGCAGCCTTTGCCGTGTTTTCAGCCCCAGGCCTTAAAGGAGGCTGTTTCACCGGCCATAGTTTCTAGCTGCCTTTCCTTGAAGTCTTGAGTCTCTTTCCCACTGGTTTTATCGGGTTTCCTTGTTCTCCTCCTCTGCTCCTTCCTGGGTGGCTCCCGATGGCTGCAGCTCCTGCTCCTGCACAGTGCAGCCCCCTCCCCTTCCCATGGAATCAGTGCCGCCGATCCTCAGTGGTACCCGAGCATCACCACCAGCACCCTACAGCATGGCGGGCAGCAGGGAGGGCACTGGGGACAGGCTCGCTCTGCCCCTTCACCCCACAATGCGGGCTGGAAGCTGGGGGCTTGATTCAGATTTAAGCAGGTGTGATTTCTGTTTGGAAGACGGGGGATGGAAAAACAGGTCAGACAGTGAAAGTGGGGGATTATGGTTTAATAGGGCATAGTGTATGACTCGGGGAGAGGATAGTTTGGATGCAGACAGAATAGAAAGGAGAGGGTGATGGCTAAATACTTCTTGCTCCCTCCAAAATTTTCTGAGCCAGTTTGATCAGGAACGCACTGAGAAAATCCCATCTTGTTTCTGTTCCCATTTTGCATTTTGACTGATCCCAGAGAGGAAAGCCATATCCACACTGTACACTGCAGGCAAACCTCTGGCACACTCGGAGCAGGAGGGACACGCACAAGCTCTGGCTTAAGCTGTGTGACACTGTGAGCGTGATGGTCGGCCAAGCCAGCAACATGCTGCCCCTCAGCAGGGCTTGCGCAGCGCAGGCGATGCTGTCTCCATTCCATGCAAACAAGTACCATAAGTACCATCCCTGTGCTCTCTGTCTCCAGTGGGAAAGAAGCCTTTGCCAGCGTGGGAGCCAACCTGCAGCTGATGAAACTGCTCAAAGCAGGGCCAACGAGACCAGGTTGCCTAGGGCAATGTCCTGTTGGGTTTTGAATATCTGCGAGGATGAAGATTGCCCAGCCGCCCTGACAGCCTCCTGTTGGGCCTGGCCACAAACACAGTGAAGAAGTTTTCCTGATATCCATTGACTCATAGAATAATTCAGGTCATGATGACTAATATTATCTTATGACAGGAAGGGCACCTTTTCTTTCCTTGATGTCCATGCCCTTGTACTTGTGGCAATATTGGCTTAATTGCTGTGCGTGCACAGAAGGGAAAGTGGGGCTTTCAAGACAAGATGCAGGGCTGCCTGAAAAATGCAGGCAAAGGTGGCTCTGGGGGGGGGGAAAAACCCATCATGCTCCAAAAGCTCTTAAAAGGCCTTGTAGCTCAAGCTTGGCTCAAGAAATTTGAAATCTCATCAATGAATGAGGCTTAGTTTATGGATTTAGATAGAAATCAAATAAACGTGTAGAGTTCTGGCTAAGAAACATGTTTGGGATTAATGGCTTGTAAGATTTAAAAGTAGCTGTATCGTTTTAATTAGTTTGGGAGTCCTTTGGTGGTCCTATGTTGTGAAAGCTGCCAGGAACTGCTACAAGCAGCAGGACGTATGAGTATCTTTTTCATAGAGGATTATGTGGGATCCAGTTCTGCCCATGAGGTTTCTTCATAACAGTCAGCTGAGTAAGAGCAAACAACTCTCTAAGGAAAGGTGGGTGTCTGCCCTTGCATTTCATCCGGGTTTGGATTTTGTTGCTCTGACATTGTCACCTCAAGTCTTGCTGTTTGGTGGCTGCTGGGGAGCCCCAGTAGTACATTTGTGGGGGCAGCCAAGGCAGCTGTAGGTCTACCCTGTGCCTGGAGCAGCCCACAACACTGTCAGGCAAGTGGTGCAACTCCCCGTGCCGCAGCCCTCTCTGTGCAGTGTTATCTGTGATGGATATGAGCTCTGAGGACAAGGGGAGAGGGCTGCATGCTTTGGAAAAGCAGAGGAGGAACTGGACTGAACCCCACGGTCAGGCCCAGCCCAGGACCCCAGGACCACGTCGCACTGGGGCAGGACTCAGCCAAGTGACTCCCGCAATGCACGAGACCTGAAAGCTCCACGTCAGGCACTCCGAGCCAGTGGGCCCCAGGTGAAGATCTGGCTCAGGCTTTGCAACCAACATCTCCTGCGTGAACATGATCCGCAGTTTGGATTGATCCTCTCGCCATTCAGCCAGGAGCTGAAGAAACACCCGTGACTGGTCCCCAGTAGGATCTCCCCAGCTGTGGACAAGCCTATAGCAGAAATTGCTCTACTTATTTTGGAAGGTGACAATTTCTGCATTCTCCTGCTACAGCCTGGTGAAAAAGCCTGCAGGTGTGGAAATTCATTCTCTATGAGCTCTGGCAACCACACCAAAAAATATCATTTCAGCAGTTAAATCAGCCCCTACGCCCAAGAAAGTGAGGAGTCAGGATTTGCTGCGGTAGAGCCCTCTCCACCATCACACCCAGAGCAACTTTTCCAGTAGCTGCCATTGGTCTTTCTCTCTGCCCAGCCTAATTACCAAGACGCTGCTTGGTGGCCCAGGTCACCCTGACTCGGTGCGCCGCACCGTTGCACAATTCGTGTGTAAATGTCAAGTTTTAGCAGCTCCCAGCCCCAGCCCTCAGGAGCGGGGAAAGCGAGCGAGCAGGAGGGCGAGGGGCAGAGGGGAGGGAGCCGGCGCGTGTTGCAGTACAGTGGGGAGGGAACAATAGCTGCCGCATATGGGACAGGTCAATAGGCTGCCATATGCTGGCTCCCTCGGCGCTCTGGTGCTTAATCCCCACTTTCAATATCGTTATCAGGGCTGGTTGCTCACCCCCTCTGCGGAAAGGTGGTTTATACTCTGCCCTTTAACGCGTTCTTGCTCTTAAGTCTGGCAGTACTTTCGCTTTGTTGTACCCTTATTAAGACGGAGGCCAGATCAGGGAAAGGTTAGTTCTCTGACAGCCCCGCGAATGAGTCCACAGCCAGCCTGGGAAAAGCACGAAATTCATCTTTTCTTAGCAAAAGGCTTCAGTCACAAAGTTTAGTTTGTGGTGTTCACTCTGAAGCAGCGGGGCTGTTGGGAAGGAGTACAGAAAGGGCTTTGTTCATGCTTCCTCGGCTTGATTTATATGATGAAGGGGTTCTTGCTCTGCATAATATTTCATCTCTGCATGAAGTTGTGGTACCGATGGAGCATGAAATTCCCCAGTGACCAAAAATGAGCTCTCCGCTCAGCGGCTCCTTATTCCACATCCTCCTCACATCCTTATTCCCCATCCTCCCCAGCAGCGGGTGGGTCCTGGCACCCCCCCTCCGAAGCCAGCAAAGCAAGCAGGGGGTGCTTATGCGGACCCTGACAGGTCCTCATGCTTCATTCAGCATGGCACAGGCAAGCATACGTCTTTCTGATTATAAATGAGCCGTGAGAGTAAATAGCCCTCCCCCTGAGAGCAGGCTGTGTCTGCAGCAGGATTTCAGGGCACCTACTCAAAGCGGGGCATCCCAATCCCAAACCACTCATGATGGGTGTACTCCCTGTGTGTAGGATGCCTGTTAGCTGCTTCCCCCCCTGCCCTGATCGCAGCAACAGCAGATAACCCCCGCTCACCGTGGGAGCACAGAGGGGACATGGGGGGCCCTGGTCAGAGGAGGGCTGGGAGCCCACGAGGCAGTGCTGGCTGAGGCTGGAGGCCACCCCGGAGCAGGCAGGGGACCAAGCTGTCACGATCCAGCAGTGTGGCCACTGCTGAGGGTGTTTGCTGCTCCAGCGGAGCACCCGCACTGGCAGGGCTGGAGGTTTTCCCCAGCATCGTGGCTGGCATGGCAGAGCGGTGGGGTGCTCCTGGTTTTCCCCTGCAGATCAGCCCCAGGAGGTCCCGGCAGCCACCCCGGCTGCTCTTGCCGCCAACCATCCCCTGCAGCAGGGGCAATGCGGGATCCTCCTCCTGGCCCTTCGGATCACTCCCACTCCTCGCCACAGCACCATCCTTTCCCCCAAGCTCTCCCACGGTGCCTCTGGCAGCCCTTCCATCCTCTCATGCTAGAGTCCTGGATTGCCCTGGCGCTCCCCAGCTACTTTCCTAGAGACAACTGCGGTGTGGACAAATCTGGGGGGTGTTTTATTATCCCTGGTTTTGGCTCCAGGGCTGAAGAGCAACGGGGCTGCTTGTTCTTCTTGCCTTCTGGACAGAAAGGCAGCCAAGGATAGGGATCTAACACAATCAAACTACTCAAACCTTTAACTTTGAAGACCATTTGGGGAATATGGCTGAGGTTACTGGTTCATATATCCCCACCGAAGATGCTTATGTTGGTGGGTCTGAAAAATGCTTTGTCAGATTAGATTGCTCCTCAGGGAGGTATAACAAAAAGGCAGAAAAACTGTCAGCTCTTTTCTGAAAGTGAGACTCCAAGCGAGAGCTCTGTGGTGCATTAATTAGTAGGTGATGGCTAGGATTCTGATGAGCTGCTGCTTAAAATTACGGCCTGCCTCTCTGCTCGTGGGACAGCTGAGCAATGCTTTTCAAAAACAAGAGCGTGCTTGGGTGTCTTAAATAAATAGATTTTTGCATCAGAGAATGGGCGTCCACTATAAACCTGGATGGACATTTCAGTTCAGACAGTAACGAACCACCCATGTAACCGCAGATCCTCCCAAACTTAGTAGTTACAGTCTGCAGCCAGATACGGCCATCATCAAAACCCAAAGCACTCAGACTCAACCAGGAAGAGAGAGAGAGAGATTTGAACTGCGGGCTTGAAATGGGGTTTGAGCTGAAATTTTGCTTCCATCCACCTCTAATCCTTAGTAATCCTTAATATCTTCTTTTTCTCCCTTAACGTATGAATTGATGTCACCGGTTAATGGAGCAAGGAACCTGGGAACAGGGAGCCTCAGTATTACACACGCGCATGCCGATCATCATGCTGTGCTTGACAATAAAATTATATAAGCAAAGCTCAAATGGCTTGTGGTAGCATCAGATGCCCTGGGACGACCTGACTCATCTGATCCTTCATTCTCCCTGGTTATAGATTTTTTTAGGCCACAAAAAATGTAACCTCAAAAAAATCTCATTAAAGATCGCTGTCATTGTCTTGTCCTTTTGTTTGTTTGCTGTCTGTATCACGGCAGCTGCTGCCCACGTCTGTAAGCTGGGAACGCTCCCCAGCGCACAGGACTTGCACACCGAGATGACAGAAAACAGTGAAACACCCATGATGCCATCATTAGAGGAATCACAGGGCTCCTGTTGCTTACCCACAGCTACAGTACACTCCCATTTCTAAAACATTGCCATTTGATGTCTTCATAATGATCCCCAGGCCTCATATCTCCCTCAAGAGAGCTGCTCTTAGGTAGCTCTTTCCCAGCAGGACTTTTTGTCTGACTTTACAAGCTAAGGCACAGGAAAGGCAGCTCCACATCCAAGTGCTAGAGGCAACGGGGGATGCTTGTACTACTGCTGGCGTGAGATCCTCCATTCCTGGGCAAAATGCTCCCAGGGGCGGTGGGGGCTGTGCCAGGGACGCAGTGAGCACAAGGCCCTTAGCCCTGGGGCTTGCACGTCTCCCACACACTGCACACACACACCTTCCCCCTCTGTGCTGAAGGGTTGCACCAGTGCTGCAGTGGTCCCGGGGAAGGGAAATTTCCTCTTACCAGGTGGATTTTTCTCCGACAGTTGCCTTCTGAGGTACACATCTCGTGGGCCTGGTTGAAGTCCAGAAAAAAAGTTGAATAAAATTCATTCCACCTTTTTTTTTTTATTATTCATGCAAAATCAGTGCCTGTGTGCTGAAATGTTGAGGTCTGGCAGGGATGCCACGGGCAGAGGAAGATTACCACTTCTCATGAAAAGGACCTGTTACAATCTAAGTGCTGGGTAGGTAGGTGGGTGGATGCTGCTGTAGGAACCTTCCTATCAGTTTCTTAAGCTTGTATGATAAAAATCTCAGGCTTACCTAGGGATTAACATGGCGGGGGGGGTGTTAATCAGTCAGGGCTATGTCATATATATTCTGGTGCTTATCTTCTGCCAATGAAAGCTGTCACTAAAGGACTATGTAAAGTGAGCATAGCACACAGCAGTCACAGAACTGGCCTTTTAAACGTTTGATTGAAACCTTACCTGACTGCTTATTAAAAAAAAATAAATCCAGGTGGGTTAGTGACTGAAGAGTAACTGTGGGGCAATGTAAAGGAGTGGAAGGGCTATTGTATTCTTTCTAGTGGAAAAGGCAAGCTTGGAGAGGTTGGGTAACTGATTTCAGCTAGTCTGTCCCCTATGAGCTTAACTCATCTGGCACAGTCACTGGCAACACTCACCTGGTGAGTGTCTTCTCACTGACCGAAGAAGTACTTCAACTCATTTTGCTAAATTTTAGCCTCAGACAATGTGAGCCAAAAAGCAAAAGGATGCTTCTAGCCTGAAAATGGCATCTGTTCTAAAATAGCCAGAGGATTCTTGTTTTTACAATCAGCAATCTCATTTTCTTAGTCAATGAAGACTGTCAGTTATTTTCTCCTTTTTTAGCTCCCAGATGAATACTCTAATGTGTATTTCTTCTTTCTACATCTCTAATTGGTTGCTGCTAATTTTTTATTGCTTTCTTTTTTTTTTGTTTTGAGTTTATTTGATTTACAAATAAACTTACTAGAAAGAAACCTTACGTGATGCTATCTTTAGCAACATTAGAAAAAAATCTGAACTGTATGAAAAATTTGTGCCATAAGCAATCAGAATGATCCTTTTTCAACAGAAATTGTCTTCTCTTTTTGTAGAGCTGGCTGTCTAAATTCATGGGTCAGACTACGGTTTTGCTTGGTTTTACAAATGAGAACTCCATAAGCCATTGTCCCTTTATGATATATGTACAAGGAGCTGTGGGTAAATCATCTAAAAGTACTACCAACTTGATTCCAGACCTTGGGAAAGATTGGTCCTGAAAACAAAACCTACTCAACACTTCCTTGGTCTCCTCTTGTATGCCCATATTCGTTGATTCGAGTGAGGGTAGACTCATTTTCCAGGAAAAAAACCAGCAAAGCTGTGGTTTTGCATCCACCACCTGTAAAATTGGTAGTGTGGCTTCGTAACAGAGTAAGGCTAGGTCTTTTTTTTTCTTGAGAACTTTCAAGCAAAAATTCTTTTTTGTTGTTTTGAATCTGAAACTCCAAGTGACAAGTAAGAATGTTGCTACCAATATGACCCACTTTCAAAGTAAGGGAAATTTCCATGCGAAGCCCTGGAAATGAAGACAAGCAAGTCGTCTTGCAGAGCCTTATAGACCTCAGAGCAAGGGTAAAATGATGACAAATTCAGTTAATAGTGTTCTTCCTCTGTTAATCTACTGTGACAGAGATGATTCTTATGAGGTAGATGAAATGTCTCAAAATAAAAGTAATAAAATATCCCCCCATTCATGCATAATTTCACAGAGATCGTTATCTTAAAAAAATTTCAAGGAAAAAACTGTTACTACCTAAAACATTCCATCAGATGTTTGCTTGTATGTTTACAAAGAGGAAATATTAATAATCAACAGACAACCAAAAAGCAGTATTGAACCAGTCCATTTCAAAATACATGATTTTGTTTTCTTTTTAAGTAAACCTTCATTCACTTTGAAGGCTGAACAATGAAGCGACTTCCCAATTACATTTCCGGGTGACTGAAATGACAAAAATTAACCACCAGTGGTAATGTCCAGACTTAGGCACCTTACCTCATGCCTTATTCATATGAGACTGCTGCAACCACATCAGTCTGTGCTGTTCAATTAGCTGGGGAACCAGGAGGTAGTATTTGCAGGTTTTCTTATGCTCCCAGTTGTAGGGAGGGTTTTGCACAGCCATGGCCGGGTGCCAGCTTGTTGTCAGAGAGGCCTATCAGATCATTATCCGGCATCATAGTGTATCACAGAGCCGTGCAGGGCTCCTAAAGCGATAAAATCCTGGTTCCCCGGTGAATTTTGGAGAAATGTTTATGGTGGCACTTGTTAAAGTGAAATGTCTATTAATGGTCCTACTAAAATGTCTCTTTTTTTGTGGCAAGCACGGTGTATTCAGTCATTTACACACTCTGGGTAGAAAGGTGGGGTGTGGGAAATGCCTGTATGTTTGCAATTATTGATATTTTTTTTAATCTTGAAATAAAATGATTTGGCTTTTTTGTTTTGGTTTGGTTTGTTTTTTTCCAAAAAGAAGTGAACACAGGAAAAGCTACAAGGATTATTTTTTAATATTTGCTTTAAGTTCTTTTAAAAGCTGCAGTTTTTGGAAAGCATTTCTCTGCTCTGTAAACTAATGAATTTCTGTATTTGTATAAAACCACAACAAATAATCACAAAAGACTAGAAAAATAAGTCCTAATCAGGTTTTGCTCAAGCAGAGCAATTTGTAGCTGCAGAAGTGTTGGGGGGAGGGGTGAAATGAGGAGATTTGGTTGTTTTTTTTCTCTCCTGTCAGCTCTAAGTTATTAAAGTTAAAGGATTTTCATACTCCATTGCTTGTGTCTTTCTTACTATTAACTCTGCATTTTACTTTTTTGAGCTCTAGTCTTGCCAACACTTAAAGCAAATGCTTAATGTAACAGCCCAGTAATTCCTGTGGCTTCTCACTGAATCTTCCCCAATTTTTCAGCATCCCTCCTGATTCACAGACCCCAGGAGTGGGCACGACGCTTCCGCAGTGGCTGCGGCAGTGATTCCCTCTCACTTGGTGGTTCCCTGGTCTGCGTCCCAGGGCAGCGCTGACCTCCCCAGCTGCAGCGTGACACTCAGATCTGCCTTTCCACTAACCGTGCAGCTGGACGTCCCCCTGCTTTCCTGCTGTGTCGGAAAGGACCTGATGCCCCCGCGTGCCTGCACTCTCTGACCAAACGTAAGCAGTGTAAAATCCATGTCTTGTTTGCTGGGGTTGTGTTTCCGAGGAACGAAATCACTCCAGATGACTAACACACCTCATTTAATGCTTATCGCTTTCTTTTGATCATCTGCAGGCTTTGCCAGTGGTGTATCTTCCAGCTCATTCATAGAAATATTAAATAAGCCCCCTGCCACTCTTTGCAAGGAAACTTGCCAGAAATGATCCACTTTATAATGCTGTGCACGCTTGCACTTCCCCATCCACCGTTTCATTTCAAGATCTCTCATTTAGCCGGCTTCCAAGTCAATCAGTAAGTGTCACACTGATTTTCTTCGCTCCTCACATTTCTTAACCCAAATGTTGTATATCATCAAGTGGGAAGCCACGCGGGTTCTGAAGCATACGGTAGAGCTGACTTTGGCCTCTTGAAGAATGTGCTTGGTATGGTGCCATGGGATGAAGCGCTGGAGGGAAGAGGGGCCCAAGAAAGTTGGTTAATATTCAAGGACCACCTCCTCCAAGCCCAGAACCAGTGCATCCNATCTTCAAGGTCCTTTCCAACCTAAACCATTCTATGATTCTATGATTCTACGGTAGTAAATTAAGCTGCTGCCTCTACCAGTCACACTAGCAATCCCACGGGAAAAAAAAAGGATATCTGATTCGTTTAGCAAATCTCTCTACCTTAATTCATAAAAATCATACGAAACGCTGGCAGGAGATCACATAGTCCAGCCTCCTGCTTCAAGACAGACTTCACCAACACCAGGTGAGTCAGGCATGGCTTTGTCAACAAGGCTAGAAGACCTCTGAGGACAGCGATTCAGCAGCCTCCCCAGGCGCCTCTTCCAGGGCTGCCCTACCCCTCCTCCAGAGAAGAGGTTTTTCCCAATGTCCTGCCCTAGCCCCTCCCAAGCCACATTTTGCGTCTGTTGCCCCTTGCTGTGCCATCTGGCAGTGCTACTTTTACAACCACCCTTTGGATGGCTATAGGCAGCTATTAAATTAGCCCCTACACCGCCCTAAGCAAGCCCGCCCCGCCAGGCTCTACTTGCAGGGCACGTTCCCTCAGCCCCGACTGTCACCATGCCCCTCCACTGAACTCGCCCCAGTTTCCTCACATCCCTGTTGAACTGGGAGACCCCGAACGGGATGCAATATTTAAGAACTGACCTCACCAGTGCTGGATACAAGGGAATAATGACCCCTCTTGGTTGACTGGCCGTGCACCTCTGAATGCAGCCCAGAGCAGCGAGAGCACGCTGTTGGCTCTGAAGTGGGTTGGCATCCAGTGCAGCCCTAAGGTCCTTTTCAGCAGGGTTGCTACTAAATCATAACACTACTCCTCTTAAATTCATTGCTAAGCATTTCCTGCCCCAGCCGGCTCTTGCTACCCATTGTTATGAGCTGAAATGTTGTAATTGCCTGGCTCGCCTAGTGTACCCCTCTGCAAATCTAATAGAATAATAATTTTCTCCTAGTCCTCTGGAAACATCCCCATAAAGATCCACAGGATGAAGCATAGCCACCATAGACTCTTGGATGCAAGCAGTCCCGACCTGCTGGTTCAAAAATAACTATGTTTTTAGTAGATGTTTGTTAACATTTTCTTGTTGCTGGGCCATAAGAAGCATTTTACAGTCATCCTTCCCCTTATGCCTAGTATCAGGAGAAAACTATTGACCATATCTATCTTCCTGGAGTGTCACTGCTAAGTACTGCCTAACGCTACTGTGTTAGTACCTTTTGCTCCTAATTTAAACCCCACTCCTTCTTGCCCTTCAGTTCTACCATGAACACAGGATAAATTTTCTTTTGCCTTTTATGATAACTTAACTTCTAATTGATGTTTGTGTTCATCGTCTTCTTCTTTCTCCTAATCTAATATTTATTTTGTATACCTGCCTTCACCAGTCTCCTTATCCAGATACGCTGTTTTTTGGTTTTTGTTTTAAACCAGTTCACACGTCTGTCTTGATTGTAGGACAGGGAAGCTGGGTTGCAGGAAGGGTGCTGCAGTACCCTGCCAGTGCCAATCGCACAGGAGGGGTTATGTGCAGGTAGAATATTGTTTTTGCTTTAATACTCACATATTTACTATTATCAGGATTTCCTAATGTGCAAACCAACCACAGTTTGGCACTGAAACTATCTGGCAATAGGCTTCATCCTGCTCCCCGTGCTTAGCTATAAAGCAGGAGTAATTTCAGCGTTCTTGCTGAACTGATGCAAGATAGAGGCTGAACTCTTCTTCAGAGAGCTGTAAGAAGATGCCTGCAAGGCTGATAGACATTTCTATTTTGTATCCCACCTTAAACTGATGCAGAGGTTCCCTCGTGTGCCTAGACCAGCTGACTCACCCTGAAGGCCTCAGCATGGCAGAAGGACACCGTCTGGCTGCTGTTAGGTGTCCCTTGCCCAAGGTCCTGCTGATCCATCTCAGTTTGCAAAGCGCCCTTGGACAGGACGGTGGTGCAGGGCACAGGCACAGGTGCCCCGCTGGGACACCCTTCCCTGCCGTCCCTGAGGACTTTCTAACACCACCATCAGGATGACTTTTCCAGCTGTTGCTCCCCACCTCTGTTTTTCTGTTACTAGATAAAAATGGGGGAGAGAGGAGGCTTTCACTGCAGAAACACCTTTTCATCACAGCCTGCATCTTTACCAAGATCTCGCACCTTGGTGGAGATGCCCAAAAAGCGCATGCAGCATCACTGCCGTCCCTTGCTTGCTGTTGCTGTCCTTGCCTGTTTGAGGGGCACCCGCTGGCACGTCTGCACTCACAAAGTGCTCTGGGCGCAGGTCTAATCTGTGGCCAGCTCAGCCTTTTTGGACCTTTTTTTTGCCAGTCTAGGAGCACCAGCAGAACTGACTGGACACAGATGCAGCCACTCTGCCAGCTCCTGCGTGGTGGCACAGTTTTACTGGGGTGGACATGGGGCTTTTGCTGCAGCCTAAGTCTTCCCTTGGTCCTCCCCAGGCAGGTGCAGCTGGGCAGACACCGGCCCTTTGGTGCTGGATCCTAAAAGAGATGTGAGTCCCATCGGAGCCAGCCAGCACAGAACCTGGCCCCTGGGGAGGATCCTTGATGCTCCAGCTGATCTTCGGGACGTGGATTTACAGCAGAGTCATGAACACTTGAAAACCTGTCAGGCTCCTGGCAGGGAGAAAAGCAGGACGTTAGCCTGAGCAGCACGAGCCACAACACGGCAGCTCCAGCTATACAAATACCCATTTGCAAAATGAGCCCCTGAAACCCAGAAGAAACAGAGAGCAAACACATATGTGGTAGAGAGGTCCTTATTACCTCACCCTCTGTCTGTGAGGACAGCCATGTTTTATTCATTCGAAACACAGACGATTGAGTTTGTGGTCTTGTCTCTCTCCCCTGCTTCCCCACGCGACTGCTCTTGCTAGGATCTGGCACGCCGGCCGGGTTCGCCGATGGGGGGGGGGGGGCAGCTTCCCCTACCCGCTGCAGGTTTTCTCCATCAGCTCCTCTGCACGGCTATGTCCCAGCATGACAGGAGAGCAGCCAGGCAAACTAAGGTTGCCAAAAAGGGGGTATCTTTCATTGTCCCAACCTGCTGAGAGGGAGTGTCAAGCCCCAGATGTCCCATCCGAGAGAGATGGGGGTGGCGATGGGGGGTTCTACTGTCTTGAGGCATCAGATCCCGATCTGCCCTCCACCAGCCCAAATCTGGGGTAACTCCATTGCTATCTGAGAGGCCCTGCAGGAATAATGCTCCTGGCAAGCTGGCAGCCCTTCAGGACTGTAGCTCACTGAACAGACCAAAGCAGATTACGTGAAAAACTGGCCCAGACATTAAACCTAATCCAGGACCAAGCAGGGCAAGCCTCTAGGAAGGGTAAGAGAAACATCCTTTGCACTTAGGACTGTGAGATCCTGAAGCACTTGTCTTCAGCTGAGGGTAAAACACGTCATCCTGGTGTTCAGAGTTGTTCCTCATTGCACTGCAGTCAAAGCCAGGGTACACAACATGCTGACCTCCCTCCTTGAGGCTGGACCTATGACCTGCTGAAATCCAGGGAGTCTCCTCCTGTCCCTCGACAGGCTTTGTAGCTGACCCTGCGTGTTGCACTCTGCTAATCTGACAGCAACTGAGTTTAAATTCAGCTGAAGGTCCATGGAAAGCAAATTTCAAAACCCATGGTGGCAACCCTCTATGAAAGCAGGCTGAGTATCTTGGAAGAGGAAGAACCTGTGCCAGATGTGACTCTGCCATCGCCTGGCCTGGGGACAGCGAATTATGAACAGCACTATTCCATGAGCTCTGGACAGCTGCACCTAAGAAAAACAGCATCAAAATATGAGCACTGTGAGCAGGACGGGGGGAAGGTTTGCAGCGACGATGGGACTTAACAGCAGTAAAAGCACATCAGAGTGATAGGGCGCAGGATTTTGGAGCAATAGTCTCGGCCTCCCTGGAGCCATGGCAAGCAGAGTGCAGGGTCTGTAATCACAACTTCTGGTTATGGACGTACAGTACCAAGACTGCTCTTGCTTGAAGAAGGGAGAGTCCCCATGGCATTGCTTGTCTGTTGTGATGGGCTCAGTGTGTTACTTGCCCATTATTTCTCTCCTACTGGAAACAAATTGGATCTGTACCACTTTTGTTGTCTTTAAAATATTAAGTGGTTTATGTCCAACAGAGCTGAGCACTTAACTTTAGGGGGTTCCACTTGGCTTGCTGCCCAGCCTGGTGAATCCCCAGGGAAGATCTTTAAAGGCTACCCAAAAGAAAACAGCTTTAATGACATAATAAATAAGTACACCCACACCATGAGGAAATGGCACTGCTCTCGGAAAGGTGACATCCATAAGGAGTTCACCAGCTGGATTATTTCCAGGCATGACCTCTTCAGGCTTCTACCGATTGCTGGTGGTTTAAAAACACTTGAGGTATTAAATGTTTTCTTTTAATTTCTCTCCTCCCACTTCAAGGATGTGGTGACTCTGATGTGGAAGGAAAAACAAAGGAAGAAAAGACAGGCAACAAAAAAATGAAAGAGAGTGCATTGTCGTGGTTTAACCCCAAGTGACAACCAGGACCGTGCAGCCGTTCACTTACTCTGCCCCACCAGCAGGATAGGGGAGGAGGATCAGAAAAAAGGAAACCTCGTGGGTTGAGGTAAAGAGGGCTTAACAGAACAGTAATGGAAGAGAAGATAATAACAACAATAATGACAAAAGAATATAGAAAATGAGTGAAGCAGCACAATTGCTCACTACCAAATGATCGGTTGCCCATCCCATCATGGATTCCTGCCCCCCAGCCAACTCCTATTTATATACTGAGCATGACCTGTATGGTATGGTATGGAATATTCCTTTGGCCAGCTTGTCCTGTCTATGCTCCCTCTCAGCTTCTATGGGAAGCTGAAAAAGTCCTAATATAAGCATTACTTAGCAACAACTAAAACAATATGTGTTATCAACATTCTCCTCATACTAAATCCAAAACACAGCAGCTACCAGGAAGAAAATTAACTCTATCCCAGCTGACCCCAGGACATGCATAAAAGGCAATAGCAAGAGTTATGCATGTAGTCAAAATCAACTTCAATCAAGTCCCAAGCTACTGGAAAGCAGCACCCTAAAATGCGAAGTCTGCCAGCAACAGGGGTGGCCCTTACTTTGGTCCCCAGCACCATTTGTCTGCAAACCTGTCTCTCCATCAGACTGGCTGACCAAAGCGGGAGAAGACCTTCACCTGAACACAAGGCTTTCTAACCCTGGCAGCAGGAGGGCTGAGGAAGAAAAACGGATTTCACTGGTTACAGCTGATGTGGTCTGTGTCTTTTCTCACCCCCTCAATCCCCTCCCAAATGCTTAAAAGAAGGAGAAATTCCTTTTCATTATTGCTGCCAGCTGCAGAAAGGGAGGTGCAGGGCAAACATCCTCAGCTCCAGGAACTAAAGTGAAGCACACAAATTGACAACCTGTTTTTCGCAGGTGCTGGGTACTAAGCAAATCATGTTCAACACACATGGGTACCCAGAGCCAAATTTTCCCCAAGATTTGAAATAAAGTCACATTCGGCATTTTTACTTACATTACTTTTATAGCTGCAGCTGAGAGCTGAAGTAGAAGAACCAGACCCACCACAGTGATGTAGAAGCCCAGTCACCTAGATTTTGAGTGTAAGCTGTGGGGACATAAACGCCTGAATCACTTCTGAAAATGGGAAAAAGGGCCTCAGGTAGTGCACTTCTGCACCCCTTTCCCTGGAAGGAGGAGTGCTGGAGGGACACAGCCTTCCACACTGCCCGCAGAAGCCCAGCCACCCTCACGTTAAAGCACAAGTAATGTCTAAATAACCTCAAACGGGTGTTTTGTACGCTCACTCCAGCTGTACGCCAATTCCTGCAATACAAATACTCTGGAGGACATTTTTGCATCGTGCTCTGACTTTTTTAGATAGCAGCTGCTCCTTTTTATTATTTATAGGGACAAGCTCTATTCTCGAGTGTTGTGGGTTGGTTTCGCCTCTTACAAGCTTGCCAAATGCTTCCCATTCCATGAGCCTGATTTGAGGTATTTATCAGTGTTGCCAACACTTCACCTTGCGGGCTGAAAGTTTACATTCCTGGGGGTTGCCCCAGACTGAATTTTTGGTGAAACAGGTTAGCCATACCTGAGGAGACTAGGGACTAATGACTGCGTTGACAAAATCTGATGGCATTTTCTTCTAGAAGTCCAAGTGCTCTTGCGGTTTGAAACAAGGACTTGAAAAAAACTCAAAAAATGAGGAAGCGAAGCAGTGACGGCAAAATGTTTGGCTGGAGTGATGTGTTTAAACAACTCTGAGGTGCTGAGCAGGAAGGACTCCGTTACCCAGGGAAGCACTCAGCCACTCAGCGTCACAACCTCTCTTCACTAGATCTCCTCCTGCCTTCGTCTTTGCTTAATATGTTAAGTAACATGAGGAAAAAAACACTGGCAAAGGAGCTGCAATGGCTAAAAGAGGCTCCGGGAGGGTGTCACGGAAGCATTGCTGCTTGCATAAGTTGAAAGAGGGTTTTGTTTGGAGCAAAGCCAACATAAGCCCTTCTTCTTCCCTAGTCTTCATTCTCATCCTCACCCTTGTATCACTGCTCCAGACTTGGCACAGCCATCCCAGGAAGTGAACTAGAAATAATCATTAGCTGCAGCTGAGATATTTTCCATCCATCAGCTCCTCCACCCAATTGGCCTGGTGGCCATCCAGTGTTGAGCTCCCACAGCCACAGCGCAAGAGGGAGAGCACAGCCATGACAAGGGCTGATACCTCCAACACATTTGGTCAGCCCTGCATGACCACTTTGCCACGGGAGTGTGGGGTGCTGCCTGTGTTTAAATGGGGTCCTGTAGCGGGGCGTTACTGAGGGCACCCAAAAAACCTGCCCCTGGGTTCTCCCACTCACAGCAAACGGGCTGCTCAGAAACCACGGCAGCCACCAAGGGAAGGTTGTGCTCTCCATGTGTTAAAGTATAGAGGCAATATTAATTCTAATTCTGTTGGAATGAGCCCAGAGGAGGACCATGAAGATGATCAGAGGGCTGGAGCACCTCTTCTGTGAAGACAGGTTGAGAGAGTTGGGTTTGTTCATCCTGGAGAAGAGAAGGTTCTGGGGAGACCTTATGGAGGCCTTCCAGTACCTAAAGGGGGCCTACAGAAAAGCTGGGGAGGGACTCTTTATCAGGGAGTGTAGTGATAGGATGAGGGGTAACAATTTTAAACTGAAAGAGCGTAGATTTAGATTAGATATTAGGAAGAAATTTTTCACTGTGAGATGGGTGAGACGCTGGAACAGGTTGCCCAGGGAAGTTGCGGAGGCCCCATCCCTGGAAGTGTTCAAGGCCAGGCTGGAGGGGGCTTTGAGCAACCTGGTCTAGTGGGAGGTGTCCCTGCCCATGGCAGGGGGGTTGGAACTAGAAGATCTTTAAGGTCCCTTCTAACTCTAATCATTCTATGATTCTATGATTCTAATGCTTCCTAACTTTCAAGTACTTGGCTTCTCAAACTTAATATTGTGTCTTGGATGGTAAACCTGTAAGAGTCCCACTCTGAGCACTGTTTAGACATTAGACTTCTCAACCTTAATATTGTGTCTGGGTATAATTATAATTTGGATGGTAAACCTGTAAAAGCCCCACTCTGAGCACTGTTTAGACATTAGAAAAGAGAGTTCAAGGAGGTTAGAGAGAACACAAAGCATAGGATGTATGAGGCAGACGACAGGGTACAGCCTCCAGCAGCTGCGCACCAAGGACTAGGACCTCTGTCTCCGCTGAGTTCAGACTGTCTCGCTCAGAGCAGGGGCTCACACAGCCACCACGGGGCCTCTGCTCGACTCTCCCCGCTCCCATGGCAGGAGGTGTGTTTGGGACAAGCAGGGCTATCCCTTCACCCCAGTAGCTTCCACGCAACCCAAGAGAGGCAAGGAAGGTGGTCAGAAATCCAAGTGTCCTACAACTCCCAGCCTCATACAGGAGCCACCTGCGCCTGACACCAACCTCAGCACCCTGTAGAGGAACTGTGTTGAGTTTAGTGAAGTGAAGCCATGACAGAGGTGGGGAAAGCTCACAGCCATGTCCCTGGCTTCACCGTGACCAATGCCTGCAGAACCCAGGGGCAGCATTTTTTAATCAAGCAAACCCCGCCAGTGGCTCTTTCCACATCGAGTTTGCTGTTTTGCTCACCACTTTCTGCTCCAGAGCTGTGAGGAAGTCTGAAAGTGGTGCCCCTGTTGTTGTTGGCGTCTCTCAGCTAAGCGTCCTCATGCTGGCTTGTTAGCACAGGCTTCTTCTGCCCCGGTTTTCTTATGGAAAAAAAAACAACAAAACCAACAAAAAGTGTATTGGCATGCTTGTTTTGAGAACAAACACAAAGAGTTACAGAGGCTTTGCAGGCAGAGCCGACAGAACAGGTAGGTAGTGAGATGAAAGTCTGCGAGCCGCAGCGGCGTCCCCTGAAGCACGCCACAGAGCAAGCTTTCATTTGGCCCAGAAACAAACCCAGCCAGTCATTGTTCCACATCACTGCCCCGGCGAGGACAAAGGCCTTGAAATGAAGAGGACTGAGAGCCTGGGATGTTGCCTACTGTACCAGCTATTTTATTAACAAAGGCAATGTAACAGAAGGCTGCACCTTCAGCTCACGTAACTCAGTGTGGATCCCTTGCCATACGCAGAGCAAAGGTGGTGCCGCCTGCTGAGGAACCGTCTTGCCGTGGCCTGAGGGTCACTCTGTGCAGGGCTCTTTCCGTGAGGTGTACGCAGAGCTGATCCACTCACACCAGCCTTCCTTCCGCTCGGCTGCCTCCTTTCCCTGCTCGCACGCTGTTATTGCCATTAAAGAGAGAGAGAGACACCGTCTCAGGTAAGTCATGAGGCACTTGAGTGAACCCACAATCATTCTGGATTGATCGGAGATGGTCCTTTGGGGGCAGTGGTTTTGCAAGTAACACTATCTGCGAAGCACTCAGCTCCAGCTCAGCAATACGCAGTACACAGGCATGCACACAGAAAAGAGACAGCTTTAATGATGGAAGCAGTAATCTTCAGGACACGCATCTCTTGCTTCCTTCTTATTCCCAGCTGCTTTCTGTCAATTCCTTTTTTTCCTGGGCAGCAGCTAACAACTCGTCTGAAGAATATAGCTTTTCCTAATGACTGCATGGCTGTGTCAAAAGGCTGCCCTACCTCTGGTGTGAAGTTTGAATTTACATTCACCCCCCTTGGAAGGGAAAATGGGGTTTTACAGCAAAGGGGTCTTAAGAATACAAAAAGTGAAGCACAATTTCAGGTTGGATATACCCAACTCAGTATGCCATTTCTGCCAATGGGCAGTAGCAGGTACCTAGAAAAACAAAAGCAGCAAAACAAAGGATGAAGCATCCTCCCCGTGGCCTGACTCTCTGGTTTCAGGCGAGAATCCACAGTGTCTCAGAAAGTCTGGGTTGGGTCCGTGCCCCTGGGCATCACCTGGTCTGTGGAGAGCAGGGTCTAGATTGGGCTACGCAGGGCTCTGTCAAATCTAGTCATGAATATTTTTAGCAAGGGACAGTCCACTTCCTCATGCTGCCCTTGTTGGCCCAACCTTCCAGCCTGCTCAGAGCTCTCTGCATGTTGACTCTTCCTTGGAATCATAGAATAGAGTGGGTTGGAAGGGACCATTAAAGGTCATCTAGTCCAACCCCCCTTCAGTGAGCAGGGATGTCTTAAACTAGATCAGGTTGCTCAGAACCCCATCCAACCTGACCTTGAACATTTCCAGGGATGGGGCATCTACCACTTCTCTGGGCAACCTGGTCCAGTGTTTCACCACTCTCATTGTAAAAAATTTCTTCCTTATATCTAGTCTGAATCTACCCTCTTCTAGTTTAAAGCCGTGACCCCTTGTCCTATTGTTACAGGCCCTACTAAAATGTTTGTTCCCATCTTTCCTGTAGGCCCCCTTTAAGTACTGGAAGGCTGCAATAAGGTCTTCCCGGAATTTTCTCTTCTCCAGGCTGAACAACCCCAACTCTCTCAGCCATCTGTACTGTCCTTTTTAATCACTGTTCATGGGCCAGTCTTTTCCAAGTTCTTTTGCTGAGCCTGCTTAAACATATGCCTTTGTAGCTTCATCTGGCAGTGGGTTCCACAGTTTAAACTAAGTGTTGTGCAAAAGAAGCACCTCTTGGTACTAAATCCTTTCGTTGGAGACCCTCATCCCTGTCCTGTGAGAAGCAGTGAATAATTGGAGAACTCCTGTGTGCTAAGTTTTAACAACAGTTGTGATGCCAGCATGTAATTCAGTATAAAGATTTATGAACTTAAAAATAAATTACAGCCCAAAGGTTGAACCTCTCCAGCACTCATCCTGACATCTCAGTGGACCTGGGGCCTGCAAGGAGACCTCTGTACTTTCACTCATGAAGCTCATAACCCATCTGAGATTTCATATGCTTGCTGCCAGAGTTGTGGTTTACAAGCAGCTAGAGAAGTGCAAAGTAATGCAAGGAAAAACAAGGAGGATTAGGAGGGATGAGGAAAAGGGGCTATGCAGGCCAAACCCAGCATGTCCTGTTAGGCATAAAAAACATCCTCAACTCCACAAGCTTTTCAATACAGGGAAGAGAAAGAGCAGATCCCATTGATTTTATAAGGAAGCACATGAGATTATAACAGCCATGGCTGCTAGGATCCTCTTTCTAGCAATGCCTCCCTGCTTGTCTGGTAGGGTTTGGTTTTGATTTTAATCATGCTTTTCCAGAGATTGCTTAATGACAGGGGAATAGCAGTGGCACATGAATAAAACCAAACCAAAAGAATTCATAAAGAGCCTATTGAATTATCGACTCTTAGATGGCTTTGCCAAGCCAGCGGCACTTGCTCACTAATTCTTTCATCTGCTTTTCCTCCTTAACTGGCTCATCCTCAAGGAAGTCACCAGATGACTTATTAAAGACCTCAGCTCTAACAGCTGAGGTGACCCCCTGTCTTCTTCTCCATCCTTCCCAGCATGTAAGAAAATGCATTTCCACAGGAACATCACGGGTAAGATGCCGCTCCTCCTGTTTGGCCGGAGTCCCAGTGCTGCTTTCTCCAGGCAAGAGCAAGCGTGCGAGGTTAGTGTCTTTGAAGGTGAGCACAGCTGAGTGCTGTACCTTTTCTTCAAACCATCTCCATCTTAGCTGGCCGTGCCTCTGTCGCTGTATGACAACGTACCTCCATCCTGGCACATGGTGGCCTTATTAATTCAGCCCTGAGCAAGGGCTCCAGCCTAGGCTTTTTCCAGGGCTGTGTCAGAGGGCTAAACAAAAATGCAGAAGACAAACATGAAACCTGCCTTCACTGGGTTGTAGGCTAGTTTTGATCCCCATTGTTGATGAATATCAAAAGCAGGGAGTGATTTTGCAAGTCGGGGGAAGCTGGTCATATAGTCATAGTCATAGCTGAGGACTATGTGTGGGGTGGGAGTCTCAACATGAGAAAGAGATTGGGACGCATAAATCCCATTGATTTTCAGAGGAGATATATGCCAAGGTCTTTTCATTTTTTAAACCAAATTTCCTCCTTGGGAGGATATGACACATATTTGGCATTCTGTCTTGAGCAGCAGAATATTCAGGCTACATATGAGGTACACAGAGGAAAAACTCCTTGTTAACTTTTCCTTTTTCTAGGCAAGGGTTTTGTCTCACTACGGACAGCAGTAACTTTATCCCATGTGAACACAGTGACTGGTGTGTCCCTTTCTGTCTCACCCATGGTCAGTAGCTCTCTGCTGTGGAAAGCTTTGCAAGCATGACTGCATATCTCCCTCAGGCTCACAGCAGCCAGCCTGTCACTGGGCTTCAGACAGATGCTTCAGTAGAACGTGCGACCAATAAATCCCAGTTCACATCCCATGTACCTCCATGTGCTGCCTAACACTAGATTTGAGCATAAAAGCTAGTCCCTGTTCATACAAATTCACTAAAAATGATACTTTTGTAGGTACCAGCTCCATGATGTTGTAGACAGCAGCAGCCCCATACACAGTAGAAATGCACTGGAGAAAATAGGTGGTCCTATTAGCTTAGCATCTTTACCTGAGCTGCTCAGAGACCACTAAGCACAGAAGACCCACATGGATCAATATTGATGTTTGCTTCGGTCCTGTTTATTCTCAACACGGTACAGGCGCTCTGAAAGCTAAGCTCCGAAGTCACTTAGGTTTTACCCAGAGTCACTAAAACAATTAGTGGCAGAAAGGGACTGAAGTGCTACAGCTCCCTGATCCAACCATTGCACGTACTGTGTCCCTTAAATAAACTTTCCTGGGATGGGAGGAGCAGGAGGGAAAGCACTAACAGTCCTTGCACAGGCAGCATTGGGGATGCAAGAGGATGCAATTCCTCTGGGGCTCTCTGCTTTTTAGGAAGCTGCTCTTGATTCTTCATCATTCCCAGCCCTTTCCCTACACTCAGGCCACCAGAGAGCTCCAGCCTAGCCATGATGCTTTTTTTGTATTTCTGCGCAATTATCTTCTGGCTGAACGCTTCTGGTGCTGCTGGCAAAACCTCTCACCACCTCCTGACTTCAGCTCCTTCGCCATTGTGTTATTTGCTGAGCTTTTTCCAGCGCTTAGTGCTTTTGGGGTTTGCTAGTACTGCTTCACAGTACAGTGCAGGGCACTCCCGAGTGAAACTTAGTTTTGAAGAGAAAGAATGAAAACCTAGGTCTGTGGAAGCTAATGTGAGTTTTTCATTGGCACCACAAGGATTTCATCCTAATATTCCCTTCACAGGCATTTATATGGCATCTTCCATTGCTGTAATACGGGAACACCCAGGGGACTTGTGATTTCAAACATCTACAAATATGTCTGGAGCTTCATAACTGCTAAACGAGTATGATACAAACAGCACCAAAGGCTGACAAAGGATGTGTAGGGTTTCTGCTAGACAAGAGCATAGGGTCATCCTGCAAAACCTCTTCCATTCCATGGTGTGTGGAGTTTCACACAGCCACTGCAGTACTGCACCCAATAAACAGGGTTTGATCACTCATCTCAGTGCAATAGTCGGGATCCCTGCGCTCCTCAGCCCTCAATCCTCCTACTCTCCGATGTAATAGGAGTTCATTAACAACACCCCACAGATGGACTCCAGATGAGCAAGCATAACAGTGAGATTGTGAGGGGGAATGATGACATTTTGGAGTGTATATTGCATCAACGCCAACCAGCATGGGTAAAAAGGGAAAAGTTAAATTAGTTGTGTGGGGTGGGGGAGGAAAGCTGCATCAGAGGATCAGGGTCTTACTGCAGAAAGAAATTATTTGCCCAAGAAAAGAGCAGAGGTTCCATTTCTTGAGTTTTCTGAGAGGAAATTAGATGAGACATACAGACAAATACATCTGAAGGGCTCCTGCTTAATTGCAAAGCGGCTTGAGTAGATGGCCCCTTTTTGTTCATCAGTTGTTTTAAGACCTTTACCGCTACTGTAGTTAAGCAGGTGAACATCTGTTGTCCACCTGACCCACCATAAAACCTCAGCTGTCAGGAGCAGGACACACTGTGCTGTGATCAAGGGGTGAAGTTTGCTTATTGTGGAGCCTGAAGGCTTTCATTTGCATCTCTCCAACCCTTTAACAAGCAGTTGAGCACATGTTAAGAACAGGCTCACCCGAACCAAACAGCACGTGAGTGTCTGCAAAAACAACTGGCATCGATTCTCGGACATATATGGCATAGATTATACTTTCTGTTATTATTAAGACTTCCCATTTAGGGGCGTGGATATGACACAGCTTTTGGTGGGTTTGTATGTAGTCCCAGTGACTGTCCTTGGTCTGCTGTGTAGCTGTGGGCAAGGCACGTTGCTTCATTGTGCTTCAGCTTTTTCACCCCTTAAATGGCAATAACAATGTTCCTCTTTCTTTGTAAAGACCTCTGAACACCACAGGGAAAGAGCAATCCATTATTCTAACTTAAGGACACCAATGTGGAGTAGCACGTCTCAGCTGTCCTCTTCTCTACTTAATGATTAGACATCAGTTGGGAGCTTCTGTACAGGATATAGGGCATCTCTCCAAGGTGTAAGCAATTAAGATACCAG
The DNA here is from genome assembly GCA_008711295.1 of Anarhynchus alexandrinus. Taxonomy (NCBI): domain Eukaryota; kingdom Metazoa; phylum Chordata; class Aves; order Charadriiformes; family Charadriidae; genus Anarhynchus; species Anarhynchus alexandrinus. The sequence continues at coordinate 2,212,588 of VUYV01000068.1, forward strand.
GACCTGATGTTGGTTATGACAGTGTGAGCCAGAGGAACTGTTCAAAGCTGACTCCCCTTTCATAGGAAGCAGTAAGTAAATGGCTGTAGGTGATTGTAAATGGGTTGTGTGATACTATCTAGTGATACTCATAGTATGATGAAGCACGGCTCCACCACAGTGTTATTAGCATGTAATAGTTATGTTGCAATGGTGACAGAGAGTCTTGACCTAGGCAGGTCTTGCCGTGCTGGGCTTTGTACAAATGTGTGGCAAATGGCCATTTCTTCCCCAAAGAGCATCCCCTGGCAAAGAGGTGATGCAACTGGTGAAAGGTGAAAAAAAGCAGAATGGGGAGAGGACGCAAGGAGTAGGGTGTGCACAGTTCCTAGCATGCACTGCAAGGAAACATGGCATGAAGAGAGAGTGTCCTGTGCCGCTCGGAGGGAGGCCAGGGAGGTCATGTCACCGCTGCATAAAAGCTGGTGGCAGCTTCTGAGCTGTATCGACTTAGCTGTGACTGCTGGATCACTGAGGACTGAAGCACACAATGGAAAACAAAAATCCCTCGCTGCTTCCAATTAGCAAGGAGCTTCAGTCAATTTCCTGAAAACAGTCGTGTTCAGCGAAAAGCATAAATCCGTGCACGTGAAGCAATCTTGGCTCTGGCAGGATGCAGTCTAGCAAGGAGTCCTTCTCCCGCTCACCAAGGCGTGCTAGAAGTGCTGGTGGTCACCAGCTGCCCAGTAGACCTGGGTGAGGTTTGTTCGCTGACAGCTCTCTGCCCCCCTGAGCTCCCGCTCCCCGGGACCAGCTCCTGGCTGAGCCCCGCGCAGAGCCTTCCCTCTTCCCGTGTGGTTTTCAGGCAGATGCCAAAAGCTGAGGCAAAAGCTCATAACATGCCAATTACCCTGGCCTCAAAACCACAAATGATTGTATACAGCTGTTGGCAAATGAAGCCTTGTTCCAAACATTTAATACCTAATTGAATAAACTTGTGGAGCCCAGCTCTGGCTTTGCCTGTTCCCCTGCCCTCGTGTCATCTCTCCAGCCCACTTCCAGTGAGAGGGGGAGGAGACTTGCCTTATGGCTTTCTGTCATTCATAAAAAAATGAAAAAAAAAAGGAAGAAAAAAAAGTCTGCTGCGCGGCACAAGTTTCAGATCTATCAATTTTCTGTCGGAACACTAAGAGGGTTAATTATAAAGTCCATTTCCTCTGTTTTCCCTGCACCAGATTTCTGCTAATGGACAAATAAAGCGATTCACAGCGGCTTTTGGTTCTCCAGTAAAGATGCAACAAGTGCTTCATTTAGATGTGGTGAATGGTAATTATGTTTGATGGGAAAAGTGGGCAATTTTTCCTTTCTTTGTCAAATGCCTTGGATAAATTGTTTTTGTGACCTTATCTAGAACACAGAGGTCTAGTCATCACTTAAAATTATAAGGCAATTCATGAAATACACTCCTGGATCAGACAAAGAGACCAAAAGCGACTTTGCCAACAATAACTTACACTGCAGAGAAGGTCGAAAAAGGTTAGCATTGTCTTTTTTAGAATAACAATATCCTAAATTAAATGTACCATGTTTAATTTAAAAAAATCCAGAGATTATATGGTTTACTTCTAAAGAAACAGTACCGGTCTGAAACATGTGTAATGTTTCAAAGGTTATGAGAAACAGACGCCACTACCCCATCCTTTGTGAATGACATCTGAAGTTATATGTAATTTTCTCCAAATTGCCTTTTAACATGTGATTGCCTCAAACCCAACTAACTGAGCTGCGCTGTGCGATATGCAAATGGGAAGCCTACTGTCGCAATCAACATCTCCTGGGGAGGGAAGTATTTCTGATCCAGCAAATGGTTTTAACCCGTCAGTAATGAACTGTGCTGCAAGGAGATGTTGCGCTCTCATTCAAAAGCTGGGCAAAGAGGACAGCTTCTAGGTTTTTTTCTCTGCTTTAGGTTGCTAGTGTTACTAAAATAATTTTAAAGGATTTTCTGGCTTAGGGGAGGAAAAAGAGGTTGTGTTAAATCTCCCCAAGGGAATTTATTTTTTCAGTGCTAGCCTGATCTCTCTGGTCCAGAGAGTCAGTATTCTGACAGAAAGTAGTTCAGATTATAATCCAAATAATAGATCCCAAGAGAAGCTTCCACTCTTTAGTGAAGACATCAAGAGAAAAAAAAAAAAAAAAGCACTGCGTTTTATCACCATCTAAACTCACTTTCTGCTTTTCCAGTGGAATTGTTGCCTAACAGGCAGCTCTGTTAACACTCTATATAACTCTCCATTGGAAAGACATTAAAGACTTTGTACTCGATGTAAAAATGTACAATTCAAATAGTGATGCTGATTCTTGGTTTAATTGAAAAGAATTCATTATCCTCACAAAAGAAAGGAAAGTGCAGTTCTTTTCCTTCATTTCCTTGCATACAGGATGCTGCAATGTCCGGGAGGTTGCCCGGGTGTAGCGAGGGGCAGGATTTTGCCCTGGTGGGCTTCTGCTCTAATTCTAATGCAACGTGAGGAATTTGTCCAAAGACCCGCTTAGCGAGGCCGCGGAGGCTCGATGTGCAGCATATCAAGCCCCTGAACCCACCAAATCTCTCAGTGAACTGTAAATCATTTGTTCCCCTGTCTGCCCCATGCGTGGGTGCCTGGGACGCAGCAGACCGGGGTTCACTTGGTCACGCAGCCCTGTTGTTGATCCTAACCTCGGGGTGCATACCACCTTGAAGGGGGCTATTGTCAGCGTAGGCAGGCGACCGGGGCTGCACAAAAGCCTTTTACACGGTCAGCTTGGGATGGAGACCAGCCGAGAGCCATGAATGCCCTCTGCCCACCACCCCTGGGGAGGCTGTCCCTGCCAAACCCAGGTGCCATGCAGAGCCCGGGCACCCGCGGGGGCACGAAGGGAAGCTGGGCTTCTCCTCGCCAGCATGGGGACTTGTGGATGTGGGAGGTTGGACCTTCCACAGCTGGGTGTCTGCTAGGACAGGCGTGAGAGGAGCCTGGGTTTGTGTGCAGGGGAGGAGATGGACCTGAACACAACAGCAATGGTTGGGGTAAAGTCAGCTTGGGAATGAAAAGGAATTAATGCTTGAGCTTCTCTTCTGGTCAGGCACATAAACCTGTGGTTCTTAACACCCCAGTTACTCCACTAATTTTAGTGGGACTACTCACATGTTAAAGAAATGCTCTTCTTTAAGTACTTAGCCTGAATTAAGGGTTTAGCCTAGTGCCGTTGAAAAGGAAAGGGGCAACGTGGAGCTCTACTGCTTTGGTAATTGCATAGGCAGGATGGAGAGGTTGTACCTTGGAAGAGAAACAAGAAGGGTCCGGGAAGGGCTCTTTATCCTGGAAAACACTAGAGATCACAGAGAGAATAAAATGGTGGATGCGGGCAAAAGCAGAGGGTGGGATGCAGAAGAGGGGGAGGAGAGGAAACAAAAAAGACCACAACTGTGGAAGGAGGGAGTGAAAAGACGATGGGACGAGTTTGAAAGGGAAAGCTGGAGAAACACTCTGCAGCCCTTCCCTCTGGGGGTTACAGTCAGTGATGTGGGCTTTTTATAAGCCTATGTTAGGATAACTCTTTTTTCCCTCTTGTTTATTCCCCCTTTTAAGGTCTGTACCATGTTTGCATTTCCCCCCCTCCTCTCCCTTTGCCATGGCTGTTCAAATCTAATTACCAGAGGTTCACTATATTCATTAGCTTCGTTCCCTCAAAACCCCAGGCTGCATGTCATCTGGATCTGATTATGTATGGCGCATTTCATTTTCCCAGCTATTCCCCTACCTGCTTTTAATCAGCATGAGATTTTTCATTTAAATGTCATTAGACTTTTGAATAAATACGTAAGGAACATTACAAATAAATATAAAAGCTTCGTGCAAGTCAGGCACAAGGAAAGCTATGCCCGAGACCACCCATTGCAGCGTCCTTCTCTGAGGAGGCTACACCAGATATGCCCAGAGGTGCTAATGCAGCCTGCCCCGTTTTGTTAGAAGAGCACTTTGTTAAGCAGCAGACTTTTACTAGCCCCTTGAACACTCCTCTGAGGTTGTAGATGAGCTACAGATGATGCTCAGTGCTCGGCAATGCATTTGTACCTTTCGTTTCTGCGTGAGTTCAGTAACGTTTCCACAAGCGGTTTGCCTCGTGGCTTGCAAGGCGGCGAACCAGACACGCTCACCTGATGGTGTCTGTCAGCTCGTGGCCTTCAGCGCCTTTCCAGGCAAGTGAGGATTTATTATGCATGGAGAGGGGATCTAATTAACAGAAATAATTGAGCTATAGGCTTTGTAGTGAAGTTAAGCATTGGTACACGCCTAATTCTCCTACCATGACTTGTTCGGCTCCACTTGCCTTGGTGGGGTGAAGTATTCACTGAGTTCTCCACAGCGTGAAGGTTTCACGGTAGGAGTCTAATGGACCAGAAATACAAATAAAACACATATGACCTTTGGGATGGGTTCAAAAGAGGATTCAGCATCTCTGAGAGAGCTTCCTCAGACACGGGTCTGACGAAGTCTCTGTGGTTTTTCTTCATGACCCTTTAACGAAGCAGCTCACTGTTTCAGTCAGTTTGTATTCCCATAGAATTTTCTCCTTCACCTGTTTCTTCTAGTACTTTGGTTTCCCCAGTAACTGTAAAGCCTGGTCTTATTTTTCTTAACCCTTTTGAATACCTTTTTTTGCTGTACCCATTTTTTTGTCTTCTACAGTGTGCCTGATATCTTCAGTTGCTCCTCCGAAGAACTTTAGTACACAGCTCCTTTGCCATTAGACCCCAGTTTGAGGCTAATATCTATTAGCTTAACTTGGACTTCTGCTCTGATTCATCCTAAAGTTGATTTTACCTCTCTCTTTTCCCTGAGGAAGGTATTTATTTAGCCGTCCCTGCCTAAAGTCCTCATAGAGGATCCCCCCACCCTGGGTTTGGCTACTCCTTCTATTTGTACTGCAGTCCTCAGCAGAGCTCAGAGAAGGCACGTGTTTGAGTGAGCAGCTAAGCAAGCTTGCCTGCTTATTGCATTGACACACACCACACTATGCTTGGCAATTCCCTAGAAAGATGCTGCGTACCAGACAGAGCTCGTAGCTCTCTCCTTTCCCATGTGGCACAGAGCCTATGCCTATATTTAGAGGGAGATCTAAGTTTAGAGCTCATTTGGGGCACCCGTCTGTAAATATGCTGAAGTGAACATAATTAACAGCAGAAAAAAAAAGATCCAAAAAGTGCATTTTAAACAAGTCTTACAGTTTNAAACCACTTCTGTGGCATTACACTCGCTGGACCATGGAACAGCAACACACAATCCGAGTTATGTATCCAGTGACATTGCTTTGAGTATCAGTTTATTTCAGTGACTTCAGGTAGCAAATAGATTTTTAAAAGATTGCAACCTACTTGAGGACAATTTATGATATAAGATGGAGGAAGCATAAACATTAGGAATGAATTAGATGATTTTCTTGCTTGGCCTGTTAGCTCTCATCCACGTGAACTTTCACTCTCCAACCCCTTTGCGGAGTTGTGCCCTCCCAGAACCAGCTGTTAGTTTAGACAGGCCAAATTAAAGAAAGCTGTGGTCAATATTACAAACTTTCCTATTGTCTTCAAACCTTTAGTTCTTTCCTTCCTCTGGATCATTCAAACTAGAATAGCTTCACTTCTTTTGATTTATTATCTGTCCTTTCCATGTCATAAAGTGGTCCTACCTGCAATAAAAAATTGATTTTGGCTTAGGATTGAGGAACATCATACCCAGCAGATGTCTAGGTAATTAAAGTCCCCATAAGCACAGTATCCTGAGATCCTGAGCTCCTGTATAAATGGTTCAAGAATGTTTCCTTCTTCCTTTCTCTGAGATCAGTTACAGATGCCCTCAGCAGTGATCCTTTCGTCTTTCATGTCATGACTTCTTACCCAAAGCATCTGTGTGCTGGCCTCCTGCAGCCAAACTCTGTCTTTGTTGGCAGCTGTTTTTCACAGGTAGGAAGCTTCGTTGAGAAATGCATAGCCGTTATCCACTGACTTTTACAGATGGACTGATTCCTCAGGAAGAGGATGGGGGAAGTCAGATCAATGGCACAATTGTATTTATTCCTGGCTTGCAAATAGACTAGGTGTCTCTCAGAGTCTCTCTTTTTTTTTTTTTTGAGGGGGGTGGGTGGGCAAGATGTGAGCAAAGTTGGGTTCTACTTGAGAAAATTCAATCCAGTATGTGCTTAAATGCTTGCTGAATCAGGAACAGGGCAGACAGTTTGCAAAATCCCTAATGAGGCTCGAAAGCAAAGAGAAGAGGCCCCTCAAGTGTTTGCTGCTGCCTTGTAAAAATGAAACAAATATGGTAGATTATGAGACTTCAGTCAATGAAATACTCACCAGTCAGGTGTTCAGCAGTCTTACATCATCACAAAGTCCATGCGTTTAAATGTCAAATTGCTTCAGCTGAATGCCACCTTCAATTCTCCTACTTGATTTGTGTCCAGTTTCTACACATTTCACGATTTGCTCCTTGCAACTGATTTGTCATGGTAGAACCTCACCTAGGTCTGAATCATGACTTTCTGACAGAAAACTCAGATTCAGATCTAAATCCAGATCCAAACTGGGGTAACTCATGTGTATCCTCAGTACTTGACATCAAAGCAGAAAGATAATGACTGTCCTGACCCTACCATGACCCAGTGCAGGAGCATGAGTGTCCACAGTCACTGGCCATCCAGGCTTGCCTTTAATCTCTATTGCACTGACATAGATTGGGAACCAGGCCATGGAGTCAGTGAAAACCAGGTCCACACGATTTAGTGAAATATCTTGGATTTTACTGCAAGTAAATTACTGAGGAGAAAATCCACCCCACTATTTTCAGAGGGTTAAGTGATACATGAGAACGCGGTCTTCTTTAAGTTAAGCTCCCTGTGTCTGGGCTACCTCATCCCTCCGCTGCTCTCTAGTAAAGATGGGACTAAGGCTTGCGAGGAAAGAAGGAAGCCACAAAATGAAAGCGCTCACCTCCACAGAAATTCGTGCAGCAATGGGGAAGCCAAAACAGGTGGTTTTACTGTGCCGTGGTTTGGTAAAGCCCACAAGTGGAAATGGAGGGGAAGGAGTTACTGACTGTGAGTAGAGAATGGTAGAGGTCTTTGCAACCCTGGGGAGTGACCATGGGGGTCAGACCCGGAGGTGAGGAGTTCGGACCCATGTTCCTTGGACTGTCACCTCTGGTTGTATAGATTCACGATGAATCATCAAGGGGGCTTTTGTGGAGGAAAGGCAGCAAAACACTTTGCAAGGAAAGCTGAAACTGAAGCTGAAGCCTCTACCTTGTAATGAGAAGCTATAATTCAAAGGAAGGTTTCCAAGGCACAGATACGTGTGCGTGCTCATGAAGACTCGCTGCAGTAAAGAGGAAAATGGGAGCACAAAAGAATGCTTTTCCTTGCTTTAATGAAGCTAATGGCCCTTTACTCTCCATGGAGCGCTGGAGGATGCAACCATTAACTTTTTATTTGCAATTTGTATGCACCTTGCTGCACTTGCTATTTTTATAGCAGCAATCTCAGTGCAACATCTAGGATGGGAGGAAAAGCAGCATGCAGAGAGGGTCCCCATCGTGGGAAATGATGAACTGCCTGGTTTCTCTGCCAAGCTACCCCCTGTGAAGCCACTGAAGTGAGGGGCCACGGTCAGGTAGCTTGGGCACAGGATGAGTATCAGTAGTGTCCACTTTTGATGGAGCACTGCGTGAGGTGAGCCCTCAGTCCTTTTTAGAAGTGCCCTTGCAGCCAAAGGCTGAGCAGCTTCTCTCCGTGGCAGTGCGGGGAGCACTCCTTTTATTTAAACTGCTTCTTCTAGAGAAGCTGTAGCAGATGGCACGGAGGGGAAGGAAAACAAAATGTAGGGAAAAAAGGAGGCAGCACATCCCGTTCCACACGAAGCCTTCCTGCAAGGAAGGAAAACTATAAAAGCAGCGTAAGTATATGACATTTCAGTGTGTGCAAAAAAACCATATGGCTGTGGCTAATATAACCGAGGCTTTGCAATGAGTGAGGTGACATTATTATCAAGGTACCCTGTGTGTATGTGCTTGTATATGTGTGTGGGACGGGAGAGAGTGTCAAACAAAAGTCTAACTGTCTCCTCAGGCACTGGAAGGTTTTCTTTTCTTTTCTCTGGTGGTAAATCTCAACACAAAGGCCACACTTCTGACTGATCCACTTTTAGAAGTCAGTAACAGCTGTGGGATAGCTTAATTGAGGATTGGGGGCTGTGCAGCAAGAAGAGCTCCCTGTTGTTTTTGGAAGAAAGAAAAAGCTCTTCCAAGTTGTGGTGTGAGAAGGCTACGTTCAGTCCAGACCCGACTGGGGAACTCCAACCCTTATTAAACTCAGCCATAGGGGGTTTGCCGTTTGCCTTGATGTCTCTTGTTAGTAGGGTCGTTGATGACGGTAATAGCTGGAAAATCAATTACCACCAATACAGCAGTAGGAAAACACAGAGAAACTGCTCCAAATGCAGTGCTGAAAGCAGCCCTCAGGTTCAAGACAGCAGGGCAGGAGGGATGAGCGCGCTGGTGAAACGCAGGGGTGGGATGTGGGAGACCTGAGTCCTCGTCCCAGCTGTACCACAGGTTCCCAGTGGGAGCTTGTCTGCCAGCAGCCACACATTTCCTTTTCTGTGACCCCGGGCAGATCACACCAACCCACCTGGCAAGGGTAATTCGTTGGGGTCTGGACGACACCCTGAGATGGTTAATTAAAACGCAGTACTGAAGTTTGGGCCCAGATAATGTCTGACATTTTCCAGCAGCCAAAGTGAAAATCAAATCACAGAGAAGATCCTACTGATCCAAGGGAAAAAAAAAAAATCTTGGTGGATCAAAAGAAGTGAAAAAAAAAGTTGAATTTTGCTTGAACAAAATATTTCATGTTGGGTCTCTGGCCATAAAAACCCAAGAAAACAAAAAGCGCCCCATGCCCTCTTTTGAACCAAGAGCCTGACAGGGTGAGGACTTACTCCATGTGGCTTGTTCACAGACATCTGGAAGTATGACAGAGACAGGAACAGAATGAAATTTTCCTGGGTCTTAGGTCTCTCCGCCAAAAGGCGTGTCAGACATCATCTCCTGATTTTCCTCTGGTGTTCTCTTCAAGTGTCTTACGTATCTCCCTGTTTGAGTTAGAGCTATTTATAGCAGAGCAGCAGGCAGGGAGGAGAATATAGCTGAGCCTACAGATTCACTGGCGTTCACCACTAAACCAATGTCTCGTGGCTCTTGTAGGGACAGCGTGGACATATGCAAAAAAAATTAATTTTGTACAATATATCTTGACTCTTTCCTCCCTAAAACAGCCTCATCAATTTTAATGCTAAATGAATAAATAATAACAAGATACTTAAGGTGTTAATGGAGCATTAATTATTGCTGAGGTTTCCGTGGAAGGGCGTGTGACATCCACATTAATACCGAATGACTTTCTTTATGACTAGCATAATTACAGAGAATATTAAATGAAGCAAAAAGTGATGGGGCTCTTAGCAGTAATTGTTAGCAATTGTTCATACAGAACCCGATTTCCGATACCGTATTTACCTAAATTGGCCAGGAAAAGCACAGGAGACATGTAAAGCACAATGAATCACTCCAGTTTACATCTCTAGCTTGAGAAACTGCTTCCTCATTGCCCACAGGAGAATAATAAGCACGGCCATTCGGGTCTGGTTTAAACCTGAGACTGTGGCAGAATGTGTCAGAAAAAGAGAGTGCTGCTTTCCATTTCTGTTTGACAAGTTGTTTGTTTGTTTGTTTGTTTGTATCGGGAGTAATAGGAAACATGATTTTATGAATAAAAGCGAGGAGGGGAACTTAAATTCACCCGCCCATTCGCACTTGCTGGGAAGTCGGAGTTTTACAACCAGGGAAGGTTCTGGGTGAGCAGCTGGTAGGTTTTAGGTCTTTGCTTGTATTTGTTTGAAATAAGCCGTAGGAAAGCGAGGACAGGGACATGCAAAAGGCCAAGTCCTGGTGCTTGAAGCACTTGGAAGATCTTGGGAATGATGCACTTTTATCTGAGGAAAGAGTCTGGCCTTGAAGATGACTCCCACATCCACCAAAACTGATGGAAAGAGTATTCCTGTGTTTACCTTTGAAGCTGGAAAGGGATTCAGTCCCCAGGAAAACACATGCAGCACTCACCCCTGGGTGAGGGGGCTGTAGGGTTGGGGCTCCCCTGTGTCCCCTCCCTGCCAAGGGAGCGCTGGCAGCCCTGCAGGCAAAGGGGTCCCGGCTCAGTAGAGCCCAGGCTGCAGAAATGCCCAAAGTAGGGTTGCAGCTCTGGAGCTTTGAATTGTATGCAAGTGGGAGGCTGGGGGGAGAGAGGGGCTCTGGTGGCCATGCCGAGGTCCTGGGGCATTTTCCAGGGTGCGCCCTATTGTACAGCCCCTTAGCACCACACTGGGTTTAATTATCTGAGGCAAAGAATTGACCTGGGAGCAGGAAAGCAGAATAAAGAGGCTTACAGCTACCTGTGAGAAAATATCCTCGCTTGTGAACTTTGAATTTACTTGAAACTGAAACTTGAGCCTGCATTTCAGCATCAGGATTGACTGCTGAGTGTTCCCACTGAATATCCTTTGATGAGCTGCTGTGCGGAGCTCGCTGGCTTTTCTGCATGGCTGATTTCCTAACTCACGCAGCATTACTTCAGTGCATGACTGACTGCCTCAGAAACTGGCCTCCCTCTGCCTAAAGTGACTTGAAGTAACTTGCCAACATGGTTTAACTTTTGGATTAAACAAGTTCTAGATGTGCCTGAAATGTTCCCGCATGTCGAAATCCCTCTGTGAAAGGGCATGTGAAAGGTGAGTGAGATCTGGGGGAAACTTGTATTTCATTCATACTTTCTTCTCTAATTAGAAATGTGAGTTGGTTGCTGTGTCCCTTTATTCTATTTCTATAGGCTCTTTGGAAGCCCTGTTGTATCTGAGTGCCTGTTAATTTCCTCAACAGACTAATTCAACTTGTTCTGCTGACATGTAGTTAATTATGTTTCAGTTAACTCATTTTCCTGGATGATGCTCAACTGCTGTCTGTAAATGAAATAGCTGTCTAGCTAATCAAAAGTTTCTGAGCGTGATCTCCTCTACGTGTGCACACACATGCTGGTCTGGCACTCTGCTCGAGATCCTGGCTGGAGCTTTGGAAGACAGATGTGTGCAAGTGAAATGTAAGCGGGAAGAAACTAAATGGACCCTGAACCTTCTGAAACTCCAAAATCTTTCTGTAATTAAACTCATTAAGTGGCTATGCCTGGGAGCATTTGATTAGAAATGGTTAGCCTATGGCAGCTAAATGAGCTCTTACAGGAGACTGTGACATTTGCACAAGACGCCGTCAGCAAATATGCTTTCTCTGCTTGTGGTCACGTCCTTCCTTCAGCTGCCCATTTGGGTCAAATCAGGCCGAAATAAGTGCCTGCATCTCACAGAAATGTCTCCTTTTTCCTAAGGGAATCTAGTAAATTATTTGAGGATGTTAAGCGTCTTGGGCGTGCCTTCACACTGGTTGTGTACAAGGTAGGCTTTTAGTATCAGAGCTGCCCCTTCTCCATCGGTCCACAGAACTGAACTCTTCCTGAGGGAGGTCACAGCAGGACCCGTCACCACCTAATTGATTGTGAACTCATGTGGAAAGAAAGTTTTAGAATTAATCAAACTGGGAGAAATGAACGTTAACTGGCCACGTTCATTGAAATACGGGACCAGAGTTTGGCGTGGATGAATTCATAGCTACTCCATGGTAGCTATGGAGTTACACCCAGGGTGAATTTGCTTTGGGTGTTACAACGCGTGTGCAATTCCTCTTTGGACAATGTGACTGGACTGCAGCCTGCTGCTGGGCACTGACGGGATGCCTCGGGTGACATTTCAGAGCCCTCTGTCCCAGCCTCCAGAATGCTGACCATCCCCGGGGGAATGTATTCCTGCTGTCATAAAATGGATTTCATGAATAAAGCGAAGGCAAGCGCTGTGAGCCCTGCATGCCAGGAACGTCTGAGGTGAGGTGCCTGAGAGGCAAACAGCTTACATGGAGAACGGCTAATAAAAATAAACTCACTTGCATGCAAAATTCCAGAGTTATTTCACAATATCCCACATACGCCCCTTCATTTGGTTGTCTGGGACACGTATAAAGCAGACGTGGAAATCTTCTGTTTCAGGAAGCTTGGGTCTTTGTTTTTAATGGGGGAACTTAAGTAGACACACGATTCCTCCTAAAACTTGCCAACACCTGGGCATTTAGCTGTGGTTGTTTCATGTTCATTTTTGGTAACTGATCTATACTTCAGCTTACAGAAGGAGCGCAGTTATGGGCTCTTTTCTTTCTTCCTCCTGCTCTCAAACGCTTACTTTTCCTTGTCAAGTCCAGCATGAAAGTCAGTTCCATCTAAAGGTAATCTTAAGTGGCTAAGCACCTAAACTGAAGTGGAAAAAGTACATTTTCCATGGTTTAAAAAATGATTCTTCTCTATCTTAAAGGAGTGGGGAAAGAACACCATTAACTAGAGAAGGGCTGGATTTCTTCAGCACCACTTCACTGTTGAGTATGTCTGAGTGATTGGTGGTTTAAGTTGTTGGAGATCTCTGGAAATCATAAGCACATCCTGGCTGGTTTGCACTAAGCAATATTCAGCAAAGGCTTGCTGTACTGGTCATGCATGAAAAACAAAATTGTTGGCAGAAATAATGGGTGGAAGGTGCACAAGGGCAGAGGATAAAAAATATTTTTTTGGTCCCTACTTTGCAATACTACTAACAGTGTTTTACAGGTTGCTCAGATATTTTGTAGTACTTCTTGGGATCTTATGTCTGGAGACCCTTTCTACACAGACATTACTGAGAACACAGATCTGGCACCTATTTACATCTGTAGTATCACAACATTGTCTTGATCAGAACTGGATCTTCCCCTAAAGGTATATCAACATCCAATCTATAAGTATTAATATTTCAGTAGTGCTGATTTAGGCTTGCTAGTTGTTATGGTTTGAGAAACCCACAACAATTTATTGTCATTTAGACAATTATTCTATCACCCGATGACCCCTCCCCAGCCAGGAAGGAGAATCGGGGAAAATCAAGGAAACCCGAGGGTTCAGATAATTAACATTAATAACAAATAACATTAATAACTAATAACATTAATGAAGAACCAATATTGATCCCAATACCAATATACTCCCAGCAGTGGACAGCAAATGTTGGACACTGAGAGCGCTTTGGCTTCAGGGAGGAGGGAAGGCCTCAGGGGTCCGGCACTGGGGCAAGGATTTCTCAGGATCGCAGCCATGATGGAAGAGAGAGAACTTCTCAGCAAATTTTCAAATTTATATTGAATGTGACATTCGTGGTATGAAATAATTCTGTTGGCCAGCTTGGGTCAAGTGCCCAGGTCTCGCTCCTCCTCATCCCTGCACCTGGCGAGCTCGAAAACACTGAGACGTTGAGACCCACGTACCATAGCTGGCTATAAAGTAAATACTTTCACACATTCAGACACTAGAGTCTTCTAAAAGTGCAGTTCTCCCAAGCATTAAAAGATAAATTAGTCCTGTGTCACTCAAATCAGGACACTAGTCAACCTGTTGAGTTCTCTACCACCCATGAGTTACCTTCTGTTTTTTGTATAGTTTTGCCCGAAGACCTCATAGTGTTTTAAAGGTTCTTTCTTTTGTTTCTGGATTTTGAACACCAGTTCTGTCACCTGTACAGGTTCTTGCCACTTCTTTCAGCATCCTAGCTCAGGGCTGGTTTGCTGTCCTGATGCAATTAAAGCTCTGCTACAGGTGTGTACAGGGTACTCTAAAGCTCTAGAAATGCCTTCTTACCTTGTAAGGAAATATCCTTTAGCAGATCAGTTTCTGGCCATTGTAGACTAACGCTTATGTTGTTCTACGTCCAGTTTCATGGCTACGTCCCTAAATGCACTACTAATATCTTCTGACGTAGTCTTTTTGAAACAGGCTGCATAGGCTTTTCTAACATTAGAAGCTCAAATCTGAGACATGCTTCTCAGGAATTGGTTTCTTTTGCCAAGGGTGTCTACCTCCCTTTTGTTTCACCTCTCCCACACTGATCCCCAGTAAGCTCTTTGGGACTGGCAGTGCTTCTCCGTGGAGCGTGGTTGCAAGGGAAGGTATTTCTCTACTCTTACCACTAGCAGGAGGAATGAACAGATCTGGATGAAGTACTGGCACCATGTTGAAATCTCTGGCAAATATTCCACTGATCTCAGCGGGGACCAGTCAATTTTACTTTCAAGACTTCAACACATCATCGACATAACAGTTCCAAACACAGATTTTTTGAATAAAAGAGTAGTGGGGATGAGAGACATAAATAAAAAGAAAGTACAAAATAAACTATGTGTAAAGCACCATGTACTTAACCATGAAATATAGCAGGATGAATTTTTCAGTAAATGAATGCATTAGCTCATGCTCTGTAGCATCTGTGCAAGCAAAGTCCTGCTGTATGTAAATTGGATGCCTAACAACTTGTGTGGCTAGGCAAATAAGCCATATGTATGCTTACCTTGTGAATTTGTAATTAATTCACGTTTCTGGATAAAACTGAATCCTTCATGAAATTCAGCACCTGTATAAGTCTCCTCTTTGTCCCAAAAAATCTTAACAGTAGAATGATTCAGATATCTGAAATTCTATATGTAATTAATAATAAATTAAATCTAACATACAAGTTGTAGTCAAGAAATTAGCTAGTAATTAACACTCATTGACTGGCATCTGAAGACGGGAGGGAGGCAAATGTGACTGTAATCACATGTAAAAGGAAGGGGGGGCTGGGGAGGAATCAAGGAAATGACAAGTCTGACATCTGTGCCAGGCAAATTAGCTCAGACTGTGATATAGGATAGAGTTAGTGGACACCTGGACAAAAACAGGCAAGTGATGAAGAATCAACCTGGCTTCTGGGAGGGAAGTTCTGCCTAACAAACCTCTATGGGCATTTTAGTGAGGTCAGCTAATATGTGATGCTGGTGAAACAGTCTCCTTGGTTTTTCAACAGTCTTGTCATGAAGGTTTTTATGGAAACTAAGTTATCAGGGGGAAAGATGTAATGTTCTAATCTGCACAAGTAATTGGCTAAATGACAGAAAACTACAGGTGGAAGTAAGTGGTCATTTTCTTCAGTGGAGGGAAGTCACCAAGGGAATTGTGCAGGTCTCTTGTCTGTGCTAGTCATCTGTGCTGGTTATCTGTGCCATGTCTGTGTTGTTCGACGTGTTCATAAATGATGTGGAGAGGGAAGGGAGATGTGAGTTAATAGGACGAGGGGTAATGGCTTCAAACTGGAAGAGGGGAGATTTAGATTAGATATTAGGAAGAAATTTTTCACTCTGAGGGTGGTGAGGCACTGGCACAAGTTGCCCAGGGAAGTTGTGGAAGCTCCATCCCTGGAAGTGTTCAAGGCCAGGCTGGATGGGGCTCAGAGCAACCTGGTCTAGTGGGAGGTGTCCCTGCCCATGGCAGGAGGGTTGGAACTCGATGATCTTCGAGGTCCCTTCCAACTTAAACCATTCTATGATTCTATGGTTCCATGATTTATTGGTGACACGGAGTTATTCAAAGTATTGAAATGAAGGCAGAATGTTAGGAATTGCAAGAGGACCTAATGAGACTGACTGGGAATAAAAAGGCAAAGCAAATTCTTGTAGATAAACGATCTAGATTGTGAACCAAGCAGTTTACATACCTGTGTGAAGTGGTATGTTTAGGGGGGACAACCGCCATTTTGTGTGTCTGGTGATGGGCTCTGAACAGCCAGGTCCCTGAAAAGATCAGCTCCTTCCATGGCAGCAATCAAAAGCTGACTAAATATTGAGAATTATTGGGAAAATAAGAGAGCATAAAATGAAAGGCATTCATACAAGGAATGACTGAGTTGGTTAGGGCTATTAAACCTCAAAAAGTTAGCCTTGAAGAGGATATAACAGAGATTTAGAAAGTTGTGAGTGCCATGGGGGAGATGGATAGGAATCAACAGCTCACTGTCTCTCCTGCTGCAAGTCCTGGGCCAAGCAGCCTCTGTTGAGCTGAGCCAGTGAGACAAAGGCAACAGAGCCGATCACTTCTCTTTGTCTGCTGCTAATTCACATGCAAATATATTGGCTGTCGAGATTCAGTTGTTGGAGAGGACTCTGACATGTTTTACCCATCTGGGTTAAAATACAGCGGTAGGGTCTAGCTTTGGGCTCGCCTGTGGCAACAGGGCAGCGCTGGCAGGGCTGTCCCAGCTCCATCCTGCCTGGAGAATGGAAACAGGAGTGCTTTTTATTAACAGCCTGCTGAAATGACTGCCCAGTGGCAAATAAAGGACCAGACTTGCAAGTGAGCTGCTCAGACACCATTAGCTCCTGTCATAGTGGAGCCAAAAGAAAAAAGTGGAAGGAGGGAATGCGTTTTTCCATGCCAATTGAACAATCTCCAACAACCATTAAAATGCTTTAATCATTTAATTATTGCAATCGTTTTACCACAGAGCAGAATTAAGTACTGTTTGCAATTCAAAGCTTTATTTTTTCTCTTCACAAGTTTGAATTTCACAAGTGGAAAATAACTCCAAGTCTTCTTAGTGTTGAATGCTGAACAGGTGATTTCACTGTAGTGATTTTACTCATATATAGCAGGTATGCCATCCACTTTGAGTGGATTCTAATGTAGTTTTCCAACTTTTGAGGGAAGCCAGTCATATAGATTTTGGCATCTTGCCCGTATAACCTAGTTAAGTGAGAGGTACATCCCAGCTGCCTGATCTGCAGGTCTGTTTATTGTGGTGACTGCTGAGCTTGCACGTGGTCTTGGAATGACAACCCTCCAATTTAGTGCAGGAACATACCTGGTGAATGGAGGGCTACATCTTCTCTGGACCCTCATGCCCACATGCACGGTCCACGAAGAGCAGAAGTTGAACTCTGCAAGTGGCAAAGGATCAGCTGAACTGCGCACACAGCCTGGCTCAGGTTGCCAAGGGTGGATGGCAGTTTGGGCTGGCAATGTAGCAGCTCAACTGCTAGCAGCAGCCTCCCACCGAGGCTGCCAGCAACACTCCAGTGCTCGTGGCTGTGAGCATCCCCTCTCTGCTGACTTTGGCGGGGGGAGCAGTTCTGTGCTTCCCTGGCGGCTGCTGAAGCCCTGTTGACTGCTGTCCTCTGAAGGATGCTCGTGCCAGAACTGCCACTTGCCCGGGTGTTCGATGGATTCACTTTTTGTTCTTTCTTTTTTTTTTTTTTTCCGCCCCGTGCATAAATCTTGTCAGCTTCAACCTAATTGCATCCTTTTCCGACAGACTGTCTCAGGAGCAATGCAAATGAGCTTTGAAATGTGGAGATCTGGTTTATATTTGTCAGTTAATTGCCTGAGTGGCACAGACATCTAGAGCTGGCACCTGCCTCCTTGCGTTCAGATCCACCTTTGATTTCAGACCCAATGCCGCTTGTAGAAGATGAGCTCCTGATGGAGGAAAAGGATGCGGCGCTTTGGGCAATGTCTTGCTCTAGGTGACGGTGACCTAAATTCCTCAGACTGGGTCCCTTTTCCACTGCAAGCACTGATCACAGAGGTTGCGTCCCAGTGCAAGGCAGCATGGATCAGCTCACTTCCAGGTGAGCTGGCCCAGTCTTCACCCAGCGAAGCCCCAGCCTTCCCATCCATCTGTCTCCATCCGTGTTGCGTGACTGTATGCATCCACAGTACTCGTGCGTGCAGACTCGCTGCTCCCTGAGATTTGACCCTGGTGCGCTTGGTGGACATGAACAGGGCAGGGAGAAGAAGTACCCTCCCTAGTAGGTTGTCTTACTCTGCCTGCAGATGCTGGAAATAACAGGACCTTTAGTCCTTTTTGACTTCTGTAGTTTAAAAAATTCTCTCACACTTAAACGTTATGTCCTGAAATTCAGCCTATATTTCTCTTGCACTTAATTTCATCCCCTTGTCCAAATTTCTTCATTCAAATCCATGTCAGTTTTACCCAAACTCACGGCAAGCACACAGATGAAGTTAGTCAAGAACAGAGCTGCCTCTCATACCAAATGTCTGAAATCAACCCTGTTTTCTGTCCTACACGCTTCTTTTTCTCTCTTCTCTCTCTTTCTTTTATAAACAACAAGATGGTGATCAGATAAACAACAACACATGTATTTTAATGTTTCTGAGAAACTTTGACGAAGATCGTCACCATTAGTATCAGCCTATTGGGCTGTGTAAGATCTGGCTTCCCTTCAGATAAGCCTTCTTGCTCCTGCTGCCAGGGACTCCTACAGCAACAGATCAAATTAACTCTCAGGGTACCCTGCAAAATCTGGTGCTACAAGTCATACATGCTTGCAACTCCACAACAGCCTTAGCCCTAGCTCTGGCATTAGCTAGCTCATCCCAGTGCAGAACACAGCAGAGACCCATTGGAAAGGTCTGATGTCTTTCGCTGACACAAATGTCACGGTATCTCCATGCTGCATGACAGCTATATTAGAAATGCATAGACCAATTTAGCTGTGCTGTGGTAGGAATCTGGGGTGGGCCACTTCAAGGCTGAAAGCATTTGCCAGCGTAGGTCTGCACAGCATAAACTCACTGAGCTGTTCGCCGGCTCTCTGGTTAGATTACCCAAACATTGAAGAAACTATGAAGATGTATTGATGCAATGTGTCTCTGAGGCTTTGTTCCAGGTAGTTCATCGTTGTTCCCATGGAGGCAACAGGCAAGGGTTGTTAGGACACAACAGAAGGGTCCAGCAGTCAAATGCGTGTACATGTGTGGGATCAAGAGCTTAAATCCCCATGAAACCTGGACAAGGGATAAAACTAGCATCTTGCATCTGTTGCTAGGGAGCTGGGACCATCAGGCAGGAACCAAAACAGAATGTGCAAGGAGAAGACACTGTAAGTTACGTGCTTTCATGAAAAATTTGCTTTTCTTTAAAAATCCATTGAGGACCGTTAAATGTAAAGACAAGTGTTATCTGGGGAAACGGAACTGCTAAGGTATGGGGAGGAGGGAGAGTGTATTCAGGGGAAGTATCACCACATTCACCCTGTTCTCGTACTCTTTCTGGGCTCCTGGTTGGTCACATCAGTCCTTATTTGTGTTTTGCAGGTGGATGAATGTAACCAGCTCATGTTAAGGCTGGAAACCATCCCACAGATGGATTTGGAGCTGCGTGGGTCAGCCAGCTGCGGGGAACAGTTTGCACTTTCACATGGAAGAAACAGGGAGCATTACTAACTCTTGTGCTGCGGGCTGGGTTAAACCCACCACTGGTTGTGGTATCTGCTCGCTTCTCCCAGGAGCCGTACGCTGATCTCTGCTCTTGGCAGGCGGCTCTGCCTAATGCCTTGGTTTGTTTATCTCTGTCAAGACAAACTTATCCCGGCTGTATCTCCACCAGAGTGAGGTGAATAACACCAGGGATGAATTTGGGCCTTGCAAATTTTCACACTGTTGCCTTTGGCAGCACTGCAATATGAAAACAAGGCTGAGAGTCAGTATTGGCAGTTCTTCATACTTGGTTTCTCATAGAGGATAAATATGTCTCATGGAGGTCTTTATTTTCCCTGTATCCAAGCTCATATTTTTGCGTAGCATGTAATTAACAACATGTCCTGATTAATCAGAAAGGGGAATTTTTAAAATCAGCCTTCTGATTCTGCACTTCTACTGCTTATTAACAAACCAATACATACTGCCCCAGGGTATTTCCCATAGAATAACAACTGGATGAGTTATTTTGCTTCGGGCTGTTAACCTGAGCTGATAGCTAAATCCCTGGAAAAGGCTTGTATACTTTAGCCCTTTAATGATGTCAAAAAGTTGCACAGAATGTCTTTCTCATATTCCCCCAACCACTTTTCCAGAAGTACAAGGTTGATCAGCTTGATAAGAAGCAATTTTTAAACATTTATTCATATATATCTAACGTGTTCACTAATGCTGCGGTCTCCGTTTTTGGCGCCTAAATGGAGACTTTTGGGGGCTCATTTCCATTGAAGCTGATCATTTGCAGTGCTTGATATGGAGTTGTGGCATCCCATTTTGCATCCTGCTTCTGTCCATGATAAGTACCTAATTTGGGGCTGGAGATTACACCCTGGGAATAGGTATTGAAACTTCGGCATTGCGGTGCTGGGGATGGCGACATCTAAAATCCTCTTTGGATCAGTTCCCAGGAAACTACCCACATAAATTTGTGTTGGTCTGCCTTGTAACACGAAACAACATCTACTCCCTTTGCAGGTCCTGCTACTTTGCTGTGTTGTGTTAGTTACCCCAGGCACATTAAAAAAAAAACCAACCAAGTGTGCCTATGACCCTAATAACCATCATGTCAGTTTTATTTGTTGCACAGAGGAAAGGCTATAATAAACATAAAACAAAGAAATGAGGAAATCTTCATTACAGAATGTTTTTACTAGTGTCTTGTACTAATAAACACAGTTGTCTATTTGGAAAGATGCCTTCAATCTGTTGATTTATTAGATATTAGCAGTGCTGCGAACGCCGGCCTCTCTGCTTTTATAAGACAAGCAGCAGAAAGAGGGCTGCCTCACAGGAGAGCTATGTAAAACTGGCTTGGCTTTTTTTTGGTAAACACTGTTTTATGCCCGTCACTTGAGAGATTATTCCGAGCAATGGAGAGAGGTTGTTGTCTCAGCCTTTCTGCTTGCTTCCGCCAGGCCAAATCCTGATCCTGCTTGAACCGGTGGGAATCTTCTTGCTGACTTTGGTAGCATTACAGCATGGCCAAAAGCCTTCAGGGGGTTAGTTGCAATGGGTCACTGGCTACCTCATGGTCACTCCGGCCAAAATCTGCCTGTAAATCCAGGCTTTCTGTGGCAGTGCCCAGGCAAGCTCCAGGGAAGGTTCACAGCTTGCTCCCGTCCTGTTGGGTGGGGGAAAATGCAACTGGGCAAAACCCAGCTGGCCGCAGTTGTGTTCTTCATATGACAACAGGCGAGCCCAAGGGTTTGCTCACCGGGATGTGGAAAATCTGAATGTTTTCAATTTTACTGATTGGTTTTTAAATCTAATCAGATTTTACTCTTGAAATGAGATAATGAGGCAGCTCTGGCAACTGCTCCCTGGCTACATGATCGCATGTGAGGAGCAGGGCAGGGCTGCTTGCTCAGTGCTGCTGTGCACCACCGAGTGCCTGTCCCTTTGGTCGGGCAGCTCAGAGACCACTTTCCTTGAAGAAGACGGAGACCTTGTTTCAGTTACGGAACTGTTCAAAGGTCCTTCTTCCTCACAGCTCTTGACCAGCTTCCTCAGGCTGCTTTCTGTGTACTTTTATATCTCTTTGCTTCAGAGGATGTGAGAACATCTGTGTGTGCTGGTGTTGTGGGGTGTAAGAAGCAGCATTCCTGCAATTGCCCACTGAGGACAGAGACTACTCGAGGTGATGCTCTCAAGCTGCAGTAGCTCATATCAGGAAGAATCATTCATTTTTGCTGTCTCTACCAATTCTACTATAAATCTGAGGAAAAATGCTGATTTTCCATAGGACATAGCTCTAGATGTTACATCATCACTTTATTGTGTTCATAATCGTAGTTCACAGTTGCAGAAAAAAGCAAAGATACAGTGTCTCTTGAAACTTCAGAAGCCAATTGATAAGGAAGAAATCTGATAAAGATGGTCGCACAAACACACACATGGACAAATGTATGTTTGGGAGATCCTTGTTCTCCTTGCTGAGGATCGTGTTAATTTACACTGATCTGTGGACTTGGGCACAGAGTGCGCACGGCGGCTTGTTCTGCAGCCGCAGCGGAGCTGCTCCGGGCCTCTGTTTGGTGATGCCTCTAATTGGGCTGCTCTGATGATGCCCTCACAGCTCCACGCTGAGACTGCGTTAGTGAGCATTAACGCTGCGGGCGGGAAGCCCAGCTGGATGCAGAGCGCTCCATCTCTTGTATCGACCCATCAAGTTTCCCTTAAAAGCAGAAATAAGCAGACATTTCCTGTCCCTGTGGCTTTTTTCTGTTACTCAGGTCTGGCAAATGTTATTCTTACCTGGAATCAGAGATTTAGCTTAGTGGGTTGGCCAGCTCTGTTTAAGCCATTAGCCACTGCGTGCTATGCACATGGAAGAGCAGACCAGGGTTGGGACCCATGGTTGTAGCCCCCCAAAAGCCTTTTTTCATTGTCCTAAATTTTTATTCAAAAAGCTTAAAAAAAACATGGAGGGGGCACAGATCTCTCTGCACAATGATACCTGACCTCAGTTTTCCCATCTGAAGCTTGTGTAATGATTCCTCTGGTGTCACCAACACTGCAGACTCACTCTCTCACCCCACCACACAGGGACGAGGTTCACTGCTGCGTGCCCAGACCCCACAGGTGAGTCTGCTCCTGAATACTGCTAGCTAAGGGGAGACTGAAGCTTTCATTCATTGCCAGCTCCACTGCAGCGCCTGTTCCTACAGTAATAGAGCTCTTCATAATCCTTCATCTAAATTGTATTTTTGCAGTTGGATTTCATTGTACTTAATTTTTCTCCCCTTGATGAATATTAATTGATGCGCGTTCTTCTTCCACAATCCCTAATACTCAGTGGCAGATAAAAAATCACAACCTTCCTAAGTTTTTTTAATATTAACATATTTTTAATATTTATTTCTCCTACCCTGAGAAATTTGCAGGAAGATTTCAAGGGCAGCTTTAAACATTTGCAATACTTTTTAAATTGTATTTTTAAAGTGTGAATGCAGCACTTGTGCCCAGAGAGGAATAAAAATCCTGAGGATCCAACAGAGCGTCCATATTGCAGCAGTGCCAGACTGCAAAGATCAGGGCCTTGGCTGCTGCAGCAACATGGGGGTACTGGGAAGAGGGGCTCTGGAAACAGGATTTCCTCACTTTGCAGGACTAAGGGAGAGAGTGTGAAATTTAGGTGCCAGGACACAGCCCGCTGGCTCTTTTGGGGTTGATCCCGTTGAACCCTTGCCTGCTCCGCTGTTGCCCCGCAGACTGTGATGTTAGCTGTGTGCTCAGTCCCGGTTTTGTAACACAAAACTGCTCCACCCTGGACCTTGCTTCTGTTAAACTCACAATTAATTTCAGTAATCAGAGTTAACCCTGGTTTTAACTTTATTGCAGCCTGAAGGACTTCTGCGATAGGAAGTGCGAGGCGGTGGGTGGGGGTGTTTAAAGGCATGTTTAAATATAGGTTTTCATACCTGGGCAATCCAAGAAAGACATACAGCAGGTGATAACCTTGGATGCCAAACATTCTGCTCCGCCAATGAAAGCACACAGTATAGCTGAGTGCCACACACACTCCTCTCCTCACCTGACAACTGATCTGCAGAGAAATTAGAGAAGGAAGGATCACAGTCCTATCCTCAGCCATTTATTTAAGCTGCTGTTATTGCTTATGGTGCCATTATATTTATATGCATTACATGGCAGGTGACGTTTCTGTTTTGTATAGCGAAAGCGACAGGAGAAAACAGGAACACTGCATGATATAATTACATTACATGGGTCAAAGCCATGCAAGATGTGACCCACCCCAAACTCCCCCGCAGCGTGAGAGGCAACATGGCATACAGGAGATGCTGGTCAGAGGTGCCAGGGTGGGTGACAGGACGCTGGGGTTCAGTTCCCAAATCTGTCATTTTCTGGCAGGGAACTTGCGGCAGATTACATTAGCATCTTTCTTGCTATACCTCTGAAGAAAGAACTAAACAATAAGATACCACATTTTCTAGAGATCCAGCAACAAGAGAAAACATTGTGTAAGACCTCAACATTATCACTGAATACGGAATTCAACATAGTGTATTTAAGTTCATACGCTTACACATTCAGGTATACAACTTCTTTAAACGCTGATTACAAAGACGAGAGTAAAGTGCATCTCCCTTGGAATGTTTCTCTGTGCATCACTAATGATAGCTCTGCTATAAGGGGTAATCACATTAAACATTCAAGTAAGAGAAAGATTTTAAAAAGTCAGGCTATGAGATATGAGAAGTTACTTCAAATAAACCACCCAAGTACATCTGTTTCCCTCCAAATGTTATCTTAAACTTTAGTGCTGGGTTTTCTGGCAGAGAAATTAAACTTCAGACGGACTTTGAACACCCAGATATTATTTTCTTTTTGTTTGCTGATCATGACCTTTTCTTATGGCGGCCTCAAGGAGTTTGAGGAGCTAGATTTTCCTCTGTTATATTGAAGTAACTCTGTTGATTGCAGCAAGGTGACGGCTACCTTATCTGTTACCTCACCTGCTCGCACGGATGTAGCGGGCTGCCCAAGTGGTCTGTCTGTCAGTTCCAGTAACATGGTTGTGGACACAGTGTTCCCGGCCCTGCAACTCACTGACGTGCAAACAGCTGGAACAAGTCGAAACCAAGCAGGAGACAGTATTGTTACCATATGTAGTCCTTATCTTGATTTACTTTCATTGAGTAAGTTTTTAAAGGAGTTTTTAAGAACTCAAGTGCCATCAAGGATTCTAGCCACTTCCAGAAAAAACAAAGGCTACAGGTAGGAAGTTATATTTTAAAACAACATGTTTCAAATGCTGTTTGTTTTCCCCACAGGCATTTGAACATGATATATTTTTTCCTGTCTTTTCTTTCCCCCTACTCTGAAAGCCAGAGAAGTGCTACAGACAAAACTGAACAGGAATAGAAAGAGTATTCAGGCAAAATCATCTGAAAGCTTTTCCATTTTGCAGACTGCTTCCTTTAGGAATGAGATAATGAAGGCTTGTGGGAAAAATTTTGTTCAGTGATTTACTGTCTGACGTGCCCTGTGTCCAACAATTAACATAACTTGAGTGCAAATATAGAGAGATTCAGTGGAGACAAGTTGGACACCTTTAGGATGTCTTACACAGGTGTAGATCTATGGATCTGACCAAGAATCTGTCAAAGCAGAAGAGCATCAGGCTACATGAAAGACACTTCTACCCAAGAGGAAGGTTGGCACACAACTTCAGAGCCCGTAGTGAGACTTGAAAAAACAGGATACATCTGTATGTCCTTCTGGTGAACAGACAACAAGACTCTACTGACCCTGAAGACACATGCCAAGTTTGAACTCATGGGATTTCACTCTAATGACCCATTCACCAATTTCAGAGGCATTGTGATTGATCCACCCAGCAGGACTAGGACAAAACCTTCATGTGGTCCTAACTCGGATGCAAGTTTCCTCTGGCACGTTAGTTGTGACTTTCCATGTCATCAGATGCTTGCTCATAAACTCTCCTTTAATTCCCAGGGCCAAAGCATATCAGTCGAGCAGCTCTGGTGCTTGACACAGGGACAGTGATACATACAAACAGTTGTCTGGAGTGACGAGGGAAGAGTTCAGACACTTCAGATAGATCTTGTTTCCTTGGAGACCACTGTGAGTTTTGGGGCTGATGGAGCCAGGAGCAAAAACCTCAGCTTCCCCCTTTCCTTCACTCCCTCTAGGCATTACAGTGCACTGGTTACCAAAGGATTTGACTCGGGGCTACTCACTGTTTCACCTAGTAACGAGTATGCTATGGTTTAACGAGAGGTGGCTGGAGGCTGCCACCCTGTTCTAGTTTAGGAACTAAAATGACTGATTTGGGAAGTTGCCATCGCTAAACAAATGCACGGGCAGGGATTTTGGGGACCTGCAGCCCCTGGGGTCTCTCCTAAACTTCCTCTGACCCGGCTGGCCTGGAGCAGATCCCATCAGCACTTGGCCCATGGAGCCAGAGCTGACACTTTGCCCACCAGGACCCAGTGCTAAAACACTCCCAGGGGGAGGATGCCTGATCCTGCTGCAGATACACGCTCAGGATGCTGCTGTACAAGCCTGCAGCCTGATGGACGCCTTATGTAGCGTTGGACATGTTATGGAAAGCCCCTTTCCTTCTTCAAACAGGGCTTCAGCCCTGCTTCCACATCTTCCCACAGCACTTGTCAGGGAAATACTTTCGGCCCAATGAGGAAGGCAGGGGTTTGGATGGGGGTACTCACGCCGCCTGGCTGCAGGCAGTGCCGCTGGCTAAGACCCCTCCGCCCCCCCTGCACGGGTTGGTGGGGGAACTCGCCCCGGGGTGTCCCTGTGCCGCAGCCTCCGAGTAAAGCCAGCAGCGCTTCCAACCGCTGTCTGCCTGCAGCTGCTGTGGTAAGGCGATTTATCATCCCATTTTTAGGCTGTTTTGAACAGGTACATAGATCAAAGCAGGACACCACCCATTTTCATTGTCTTCCTGCAAAGCTCATTTCAGTGGCAAACTACCACTGGCTTCAACATAAATATCGTTTGGTCCACTATAAATAGAAGTGGTGTCAGTTTTAGAAACAGTCAGAAATGCTTCCTTCCATCCTTTGCCAACCTTTGTCTCCTATTTTTAAGCTATTTTTCCATTCCAGTCACTGTTTTATCTTCTCTTTAATGTCTTTGTACAAAAGCCATTAATCTCCTGTATGGAAAACCGTCAAATGCTTCTGGAAATCAAAATATTCTGCTACCCACTAAATTGCCCTTATCTGTCATGGCAGTGGTATCTTCAAAGAATTCCTGAAGAGTAGTTAAGCATGACATGATCCTCCTGTGCCTCAGCCTATGCCGGCTTCCTCTAATCAAGCTAGAGTTTGGTCGCCCTCCTCTTACTGCATCCCTTGAAATGGCTCCCAAGCCTTTTCCCCAGAACAGATGTCCAACTCACTGGCCGTTTTCCTTCCCAGATTGTCTCATTAGTCTATTTTACTTTATTTTCTTAAACAATAGTCATCTTTGCCAATTCCCATTTCTTGCATAGCATTTCCCCCTCCTTGGACCTTTTACAATTATGACTGCTTCCCTGATTCCTGTGCACGCTCCCTCAGGTACCATGGGGCTGTGCGATATGGGATCACGGTGGATTTCTGCCACTTGGTAAGTCCTGGGAGCACTTCTGGACAGAGCTTTCTGTTTTACACCTGGAATTTGGATCTCGGACCTGAGCAGGCTCTTTTTTCCAACAGAGTTTAAAGCCTGCATTTCCCTGACACCAGTTACCTGTCTTTTAATTATTTTGTGAAATAGCTAATGATTGTTGGTTTTGGGGTTTTTTTTTAAATCAATATGTTTTGGGAAAGAAAAAACAATTTAAACCAGCTTCCTTGAACATTCTTTCACCACTCCCACCTCCAACCACAGGGTTGCCTGGAGGACAGGGAGCAGTAATTGTTGTTCCATCTTTGGGACAACAGGATGCTGCAGGGAGCTGGAGGCCACAAGTAATTCTGTATCAGCAAGAGACATTTCTTTAGACAGCTCTGTCTTGCTGCAAGAGGCCACGCTGGTTCCTGGATGCCCAAGATTGGACTGTGTTTAACTACTGCTCCGTGTCAGAACATCCATCTGGGCGTATTGAGAAGGGAAAGGCATCAGTGGAGAACACTAACTCGGTCTGCCCTCATTAAAAGTGTTTTTTTCCTAGATGATTAGCTCCAGGCTCCAAATACTGCTTGGTACTGACTAGATCCAGGTGTGATCTTCCCCTCCCACACACACATATTGCTAACATCTGTTAATATTCTTCTGGTTCAGTTTCTCAGCCCAGGAAGCGCTAACCTTGACACACATATTTAATTTCAAGTGCAGCAAGATTGTTGATGGTAAAGTACTTACTGAGCCTGCTTGGATGAATACATAAGTTAATAGCTTTCTGTTGGACTCATGTATATGCATTATGTTAATGACAGCTTTTACATGAATTCCTGTAGGGAAGCAGTGCACAGTCTATATTAATATCCCGTCTCCATTTGAGTCTGCAAATTCACATATTAATTGATTAACAGCAGCCAGGAGGAATGAACAAGAACTTCAGGCCAATTTTGGAAGGGCTGTCCTGCACATAAAGTGCTTAATGGATCTCTGTCTCCAATGGGCCCAGCCTTGACCTTACTGAAAGTAATGGTAGCGTTGTGCTTATTTCAACAGGATCTAATAGAGGCTCAATAGCTATACCTCAGCAATGGGAGATCTAAAGAATGTGAGTACCGCAATCCCTCTACTTCATAATTAAAAATATTGACATCTAGACCCAGACTTGTTTGGCCAAAGCCCATTCAGAAGAAAAAAGCTACTATTCACAGTAACTGATAGCCACAAATTCAAAAAAAAAGGAGAGCTAAGAGCAAGATAGGAACCTCCCTCTTTTTCAAACTAACCTGTACCCTCCCAACATTCTCACCACACTGCTTTTAGGCACAGAAATCACATTTTGACACTTACACTGGTCTGTAAGCAGCTTTAGATCTATTTTAATATATACATGTGTACATATATACATATTCTGCAAAAGTTCCCATGTAGGGTCATTTTGACCACAGTGAGAACTCAGCCCGTCCTCAGCGCTCCCTTCTCCCAGGGGATTTGTGCAGCGCAATTTTCCTGGTTAAAATGAGTCAGCCACTGGGTGAGGACTCTGCAGGTATGTCCAGGGAGGCCCCGAGCTGGCCCAGACTTGCCGTCCCAGAGGGGCAGAGATAGGGAGCGAGAAGACTGTGGAGCTCACAAGTGTCCTGACGCTCCCTCCCTGCATTTTTTCCTGCTCCTGTGCCCTGCTGGAGCTCCCAGATCTCTTCAGTAATCCCTGAAGGTTGTTCTACATAGTCCCCTCCTGGCTTGTTAGGATGAATTAGGACCACTTTCTCCGTCAAAACACAAAGACAAAGCCTTGTGTGCCAGTGAATCTGGTGTGGGGCTTCCAGGGGGATGCAGGCCACTTGCCCTGGTGTCGGTGAGGGCACCTTCCTCCACTTGAGCAAGTTAGAGCGTCTTTCCTCTCCACCAGCACGTGCCTGCTCAAGCGCTCGAAGGCCATCAAAAGCAGGAAAACGAGTCTCTTCTCCCACCCTTGTTGTGCAGGTCTTTCGTGACCTTTTGCTAGCAAAGTAAAATAATGATGTTGAAAGGTTTTTAACTAAGTCAACCTCTCACTCCCCTGCAGTTAAAACCACTTCACGACTCAGATGCTTCTCCCAGCACTTCACAAATGAGGATTATTTTCTAGAAGAAAGGTTGTGTGTATAAGGATTGCGTTATAAATCATCTTTCTCATTACATGTCTAATAAGCATAAGTAAATCTCAGGCAGAAATGTTCTTAAAAATTTTAAAGCGGTCTGTGGACTATTACTGGGCTGCTCAGGGCTTGGGCTTGGGGTTTTTAATGAGATGCTCTCTTTGTTTCATCTCTTCATTCCCAGCCAAAAACTGTATCAGGCAGAAGATTTAAAGTATTTTCTTCTGAGGTTGATGAGTTGTTAATGAACACATAAGCCAGCTCTTTCTTAAATACATAAATGCATCTAAGTGGTCTAGATATTTCCCCAGCTTTTTTCATTATTTCATTTACTTCTGGCTCACACTTTGCATTTAGTGTTGGGTAGGTTTTGTTTAATACGGCTCTTTTAAGAGATGGTTTTCTGTAAGCTGTGAGCATGGGACTTGCAGGATCACACCATGGTTAAACACTGGGCTATCATTGAGGTGGGCAGGCAACAGGTTGCTCTGCTACACAGTTCCTCTTTGGCCTGGTTAAATCAGGTTAAAAGAGCCTGTCTACGCTTGCAATGTCATGTGGGCTGAGACAGGTTGAGGATTTAAAATGTAGCAATGTTCCTGAAGGACCTCATATCTGACCGTCCTGGTGGCAGGCGAAGAGCCTGTGTCCGGTGCGAGCTAAGCAGGTGGCTGGAAAGCCCTCTGGCTGACAAAAAAGAGGGACACACACAAAGTAAATCAGCAACACCTCTAAGTTTCTCTGCTTCTTCGGTTCCCTTGGCCAATAAATAGGATAATAAAGATCCCTTTTCTCCCATTCTTTGTGTGTCTTGCTCATATACACTGCAAATTCTTCTGGGGCAGAGACTGGCCTTGCAAGGGGGCTTTGAACTCTGAATACATGAATACACTCCTCCCCCTAGGGCAGAGGAGCAGTGGGCAACTCCAAGAAGATGCTGCTTTGTTTTGATACTGCTTCCAATTTTTTTAAGGAAACACTACACAGTTTGTGTTGTTAGTTGTCATGTGATCTTCTCAGTGACAGGACAGATGCACTCTTCACACATATAGCAGTGCATGGGTTTTCCAGACCTGCCTGCACTTACCTCCAGTGCAGGACACACTGGTGCAAACCACTAGAGATCTGACAAGAAGGCACTGGTTGCAGAAAAGTGATCAGCAAACTCCCCAAATTTACCAAGCCAATCCCTTCATGCACGTCTCCAGCATTTGAAAGGCCCAGCTAAAAGTTTTCTTTCATCAATCCTTTTTCTGACACTATTTCTCTTGATCCACCTTCTCTGATGAGTTGACACAGCCATGCCGAAAGCCTCTCCCCTTTTACAGTGGCTGAGAGCCGAGTAGCTGCAAGCCAGTTCACAAGCTTTGGCTGAGCTACCAACTCAGTAGCTGCCCAGGGAACTGCAGGCTTTTTAGGGTATACACGGAGTATACGTGTGGGATTTCCCTGGCATCGGGGCAGGGGAGGTGGGCGTTGCCTATATTGAGGGGGTGCAGGGACAGGAAGGTCTATGCCCCGGTCCCAGCAGGGTTGGTTTAGCTCAGGCAGACTTGTTTCACACCATCTCTGAATTATCCAGTTTGTTTAGGCAGAGCAAAGGAGGAAATGGAAGCTCCTTT
Source organism: Anarhynchus alexandrinus (assembly GCA_008711295.1). Lineage (NCBI taxonomy): Eukaryota > Metazoa > Chordata > Aves > Charadriiformes > Charadriidae > Anarhynchus > Anarhynchus alexandrinus. The sequence continues at coordinate 2,243,294 of VUYV01000068.1, forward strand.
GCCAAAGTAACCAAAAACAGGGGGAAACAGGGAAAGGAAACCCAAAATGCTGATTAATAAACCTCTTTCCAAGCTCTGCTGTAAGGTGATATCCAGTGACAGGGAACACACACACATCCCACCACTTCCTCTATCTTGGAAGATGACAGGAAGGATGAGGCCATTTTGCTTTGAGGATGAGCTAAGTTAAGCCCTTGAAATGAAACAAAGACAATTTGTAGACCCCTGATAAAAGCCCTGCGTGTGGCATAGAAAGTTTCCACTGCAGTCCAATGGCTTTGTTATAATCTTATCGCCTGCTGCTGACTTATCCAAACAGCTGCCTCCTACCTACTTATCTCTGTAGACGGGTGGGGAAAATCACAGTATATAACAAAGACCTGTGGACCACACACACACGCACTCAGAAAGTCCTATGTGCACAGGACTGAATTTTCAGGGGCAGAATATCTCTATTATGAAATGCAGGATTTACCGTCAGTTTGTTCCTGTTCCTGCTCCTGCTGCTATCAGTAATAACACAAATGGGTGTTTAGTCTCCACTAAGATTTTACCCAAGCAAATGAATAACTCTTCACCCAGCTGCTCATGGCACAGTTCCCACTCATCCAGCTTCCTGGGAGCAATTTGCTCCGTGTTAAACTCTTCCCAGTGGAAGCACCTTTGAAATGGTCCTCCTTATCCAGCTGCTGGAGAAGCTCACCTGAATGTTGAAAGCACAGCTCTGCTTCCTTCATGCATGGAAGGAAATTAAATAATTGCCTCCACTTGGAAGACCTCAAGTCTGGAAAATGCTGAATTACAGTGGCAGCTCCTAGCCAGGCTGCCATGCTGAAACACGTTGCAGCATGGATGCTTTGGGATGAAGTTACCCACTTCGGCCCTCCTTGGAGCAAGCGCTGATCTCGCACAAGGAGAGCTTGTCCAATATCAAAGTAAGCACAGGGAATATGGCAGGCAGGAAGCCTATTTTATATCACTTATTTGCAGGTTGCCCAGAGAGGTTGTGGAGTCTCTGGCCTTAGAGATATTCAAAAGCCGTCTGGACATGGTGCTGGGCAACTTGCTCTAGGTGGCCCTGCTTGAGCAGAGGCGTTGAACAGGATGACTTCCAGAGGTCTCTTCCAATCTCAACCCTTCTGTGATCAATTCTGTGACACCACTGGCACTGTGGGAGCCCTTGGAAAATTTCCTTGTTGACAGAACAGCTCAATCTCTACTCCGGCAAATCCCTGGTACTTCAATAGCTTGCAGATTTTTTGAGGCAGTCCCTTTGAGTTGGCATTGGGGCTGTAGGTCATAAGAGAGTGCTATACACAGTTACGGCAAGCTGGGACCCACAGCAAGTTGGATCAGGTGCCAGCAGCAGTGATACCATGCTGGTGGGGCTCTCAGTTAGCTGCCACTCCTGAGCCCGCTCCAACTCCACGGCACTCTTAGCAATTTGCAACTTGCTTGACTTGGTAAGAAAAGTTTTCCTAATATCCAGTTGAAATATCCTCTGTCTATCACTTTTTCTCCTGGCCTTCTTGGTCCCCCAGCTCCTGACATTAAGAATACATGTTCCCTGTCCTCTTCATGGAGCAACGGTGTCTTTCTGCCATGTATTATCTATCGAGTCCAGTCCTGTTCCTCTGCCTTCTCTGCCTTCTTTCCCAGCATTACTCCTGGGGTCCCTCTGGCAAACAGACTTGAATCCACTGCTCCAACACACAGAGTAACATAGTTCCCATATTTGAGACCTCATATTTTAAAGCCACAAATCAGTTTCCAAACTCAGCTGTAAGTCTATAAACCCAGTGTGATTTTCTTTGGACCCTCAGGACTTACATGCACCAGGCGGAGGTCAGAAGTGGGGGCCCACAGGACTTGCTCGTCGAAGGGAAGATTTTCAAAAATGCAGATATGGTCCAGGAAGGTCCAGTGCACCCTGAGATGCTGCTCTCGGTCCTGGGGTCCAGTCCCCCAGCAGCCTACACACAGTGTATCCCTCTCCCTGGAAGCAGAAGTTGGCCCAGAGTGTTGGTTTTGTTGGGACAGCTGTACATAGCTAAGAGATTTTCAGCTCATTATTCTCTTAAACTTCCAAATTGAATTTTGCCCAGGCCAAATACAATTCACTGCTCAGAATGTGAGCGTCATGTTATTCCTTCCTGAGCAAGGCACTTTACCGTCCTCCCTTTTTTAGCCCTTTCCTCTAAATCATCACAATCTCATTGTCAATAAGGAGAACACTGGAGCTTTTTGGTATTTTTCCACACAGGTCAGTTGTTTCCATCAGCAGAGTTTGCTTTATGAGAGACACAGACCTCTACAATGTGCTGCCTAGACTTAAGTATTTATTGTGTATCTGGTGTTTAAAATGACCGAAATCCCACGCTTTTCTTTTGTTTTTGTTAATTTGGGACCAGCTCCAGGTTCAGTTTAATCTAAAGGCAAAAGGCATCCTAAATTCAATGAGAACATTGGGCTGGATAGCTGTAGCAGTTTCTTAGTATGCAATATGTATATTTTAAATATAAATTGTAAAGTACAACAGATAAAGTACAGCTTCTTCTAATTTGTACTGTGAATGGGTGAAAAACAAAGCTCAGAGGAGTCAGAGGCTCATTTGGTCATCCGCAAACACAGATGCCAAATCTTGAGCTTTTTCTGAAAGAGCTGTGGCTTTTTTATTGTTATCCTAAGAAGGTGGCTTTACAGCCTCGAGGATCTCAGCTTTCTGACTCCTGTGCATTGGGAAGAAAAGTTTGCAAATACGAAACCTGAAGGTCCAAATAGAAGGGGACAAATAAAAAGGACCTGGAATTTTGTCATCTTAAAATCTCCTGACTACTGGCCCTGACCCACTTGTAATAAGCAGCGCTGCAAAGGCTTATTCAAAATCTGGACTCAAACTAATCCTCTGTAGAAGTCTGCCATCTTGGGAGATGCAGCAGGAGAGCCTGACCCCCTTCAGCTAGAAAAGCAATGGTGAACCCTTGAAGGAAGCCCTTTCTGGCTTCATTTCTGCATTCAGATTCAGGGGAGGAATACAGAGGATTTTTGAGCTGTCTGAAAATGAAGATGCTTTTTGAAATCTTTCACAAACATTGCATTGAGATGTTTTTAAGAAACTTCCACGCCTATAAAAGGAGTTAAAAAAAAATTGCAGGAACATTCAGACAGATCAGCAGAATTTAATGGGTTTAAAACTAAGAGGTTTGAAATCACTCTGAAAATCTGCAGAATCAGATGGGAAAGGAGGATCTTCCCAGCAGGTGTTTTAGTTGTGCTGGACAATTCTGTGAAATGGAAGTCACTCCTGACAGCGCCGTGCAAGAGGGGTTTTTCAAAAATAATCATTTTGCACTAACTGCAGTAGGACTATTTTATAAAGTTAGCCTCAGCCTATTTAAATGCTCTCATGCCAACACCTTTTTGTTAACCAAACCCAGTGTTTTCCTGATCGCTGCCTTTTTAGTGAAGCTCTACAAAAGGTTTGCGATGAAACGCAAATCCTTCTGAAGCCTGCCTGGTTTCGGGTTTCGTTATGAGCTCGAAACTCAACCCAGGTTCGTCCAAAAGTTCAGGAAGGGTTCGTGAACTTTCCTAGCCCAACTGGCTTGATTTATGATTTTGTGTCACAGCTACACAAATCACGTGGCTCCGGCACACGGCAAAACTCGGCGAGCCTGAGCGCCGAGCCAAGCAAATCAGAACCACGGCCTCTCCCCTTCCACCCTCTCCTCTTCCCATAAAGGGCGGATGCTGACTGTACATCCCCAGCGGCTCTCTGGGCCGTCATCTAATAAAAGAATCGATCTTTAGAAAGCTTTAAGACATCTAGTTGTGCTGACCTGTGAGGAAAACGGTCCAATCTCACAGGGACTCGTCCAAAATTAAAAAAAGAACAAAGCAAAAAAACAGATGCTCAGAGTTAAGTATCTTAATTTTTCTGTTGTTGACCAAGTAGCTGGGCTGATCTCCACACGCGGTTGAGTGTGCAACAGCTCCTGGTTTTAATCAGAGCTGTTGTTTTGATGACCAAGTACAAAGAGGAAGAAACCTTATACTGGTGCTCCTTGGAAAACCCTGTCCCTCAGCTGCAGGCAGTGCTTGTGGCCGGCTGCGGGTGGAGGACACAGCCAGAGGCTGCAGGCAGCTGGTGGCCTTGGTGCACGCGGTGACATGCGGGGACATGCGGGGAACCCGGGAGGTTGTGGAGTCACAAGGGCAGTTTGGTGCCTTCCCCACCTCCCACCTTCCTGCCCCCAAGCCTCGGGTACTGAAGGGCCTAACCCAGTTGAAATGCACTGAGGGCAATGCCTGCATGGTCCCAGCTGGTGTGGAGCATCTCTCCACCCCTTACGATGCTCTGCAAACTGCTCAGCGTCTCAGGAGTACCTCGGCTGTGTCCAGCAGCACTGTGGTGACTGAAAGTCATTGCTCCCACGCTCCGGCCATTCACCCATGGTTTTGGTTTCCCTGATCTAGAAGTCAGGCAGGGAAACCCTATTCATAGAATCATAGAATGGTTTGGGTTGGAAGGGACCTTGAAGATCATCGAGTTCCAACCCCCCTGCCATGGGCAGGGACACCTCCCACTAGACCAGGCTGCCCAAGGCCACGTCCAGCCTGGCCTTGAACACCTCCAGGGATGGGGACTCAACAACCTCTCTGGGCAACCTGTTCCAGTGCCTCACCACCCTCAAAGTGAAAAACTTCTTCCTAATGTTCAATCTAAACCTGCCCTCTTCCAGTTTAAAGCCATTGCCCCTCATCCTATCACTACATGCCCTAGTAAAAAGTCCTTCCCCAGCTCTCCTGTAGGCCCCCTTTAGGTGTTGGAAGGCCGCAATAAGGTGTCGCCAGAGCCTTCTCTTCTCCAGGCTGAACAACCCCAACTCTCTCAGCCTCTTTTCATAGGAGAGGTGCTCCAGCCCTCGGATCATCCTTGTGGCCCTCCTCTGGACCACCCCAACTGCTCAGGATCCAGTAGCCACACGTGTTGTTGGGATGCGGTGGCAGTCTGTCATCTTGTCACCTGACGCCGTGTTAGGTGAGAGGGTGGCACGAGGCAGCAGTCCCAGGCAGCACCCAGACTCAGTGGCCCTGTTGCTGCTTGTGCACCTTCGAATCTAGAGACAGCAACGGGTGATCCCTGCAGTAAGGAGGGATGTAAAGGACATAAACATCCCTGCAGAGGTGTAAACACCAACAGTTTGGGCTTTCCCTTAGTGGGTAGCTTGTGCCCCTCTCCCAGAGTGGCTGGGCTAATACTGTCCCTGTGGCAGTGGGGTTGCCGTCACTTGTCACGTTGCTGCCAGCCGGCGCAAGCCCGTGTCAGGTGGGTGGCAGCCAAGACAAACACGCTTCGTGAGCTCATTACGTCTTAGCTCACGCTGCTGGTGAGCTGTCTCCAGCTCTGCGGCTGCCTTGGGGAACTTGAAATCAGCTCTGCTGAGCTTTCCAGTGGGGATTTTGGATTGTTTTGTTGTTTTCCCTGAGGAAAAAAAAAAAAAAAGTAGAAAATATTGATCCAAAAGAAAATGTTGACTTGAACTGCGCTGAGGTCAGGGTGTGATAAAAGCACCGTGCACAGGGCTCTGTTTATCTGCAAAGCTAAGATTTTTATGCAAGCCCTGAGGGAATGAAAGGAGAGAGGATTTCCAGCACTGGTGCACCAGAAAATGCAGCTTGTGCTCCTGCTTGTAAGACGCCTGAGCTGTGGGAGAAATCAACGTGTCTGGTGGGTACCAAGCCACCCTCCTGAGCGGCTGTGCTGTCCTCGTCAGGAGCCTGTCACCCTCACCTGCCAGGGCAGAGATGGGTGGTGGGCGAGTGGTGGTGGGAAGGCTGCACAGAGGCGTTGCGCTGGAGAAGCCAGTTTGCTATGTTGGGAGTTGAGAGCAGAAAGCTCAGTGGAAGCCGGTGCTGCAGCAACAGACGTTGCGAGGATGATGGATAAGCCACAGCGCCCAGTGAAACCAGTAGTAAAATGCCTATTGACTTCAGGGTGCCTCAGTCGCAGCCTAGGCATAAATAAGTGAGAAGGAGGAGAGCTTTCAGGCTCCTCCAGAGATGTGCGAACTTGCATGTAGAGAGTTTGCTGGTCTCTCTGCAGTGCCTTGGCACTCCCAGGAAGAACCACCGGGGATTTCAGTGGCATCCACAGAGACGCTGCTGCCTGGTCACGCCTGAGGATGGAGCAGCTCCTTCTTGCTCACCAGTGCTTCTGGCCAGGGGAGGAGGAGGAGGCAGAGGAGGGCTGTGCTCACCATGTCGGCTCAGCAAGCAAGCAGAGGGCTTCAGCTCCTTGGGCTCCTGGGCCAAAACTTTTCCCTCCACTGAGAGCTTTGGATCCCCTCTCCCACATTAATGAGTAGAAAGGAATTTTTTAAGTATGTCCCTATCTCACTCCTGGTTTATCCTCTGGGTTTCCTCTCCTCTGATGGTACCACAATGCGGCATCTGCCACGCTGCCAAACGTGGAGGAGAGTGGGCTCCAGCGTGCACAAACAGAGAGTGCGGTGTCTTTGGCAGCTGGCGGAGCAGCCGTCTCAGGTTTCCTTTCATTTTAATGGTTCACATACCTCTCTCCACGTCTGTGTCTGATTTTCAGGGCACGACCTTGATTTTACATCAAACATTCCCTATGTCTCTCCTCATCCCACTGCTGTCTGGCTAGATTACCGATGCTAGAGCTGATCTTTCTATTAAAATGTTTGGCTTTTATTATTTTTCTAACCTAAAGCCCATCTAAAATGCAAAGCCTTGTTCATCCTTTCCTCAAGGGCTCCTGCACTTTGATTCCTCCTCCTCCTGCCGCTGACAAACAGCTGCAAAGTGTGGTGCATCTGCAGGGGCCGAAGCTGGAGGCAGATGCTACCCTCTGTGTACTTACCAATACCGTAGGTAGCTGCTGTGATCCTCCTCGTGTTCATAAATCAGCTCATAAACACCCAACATCTGGAGTACTTCCTATGTCATTGGCAGCCATTGCAAAATTAATACCGGTGTTAAAGAAGTCCCACTGACAGCGCAGGTACACCCCTGTCCGTTGGCACCTGAGTGCTGCTTATGAAGAGGAATGAGGAACTGCCTGGCCAGCGGTTTTGCAATTCAACATTTGGCGCTTGATGAGGATGAGGATCAGATAATTGGGACATAGATGGTAAATGTGGGTCGTTTTGTTCCTAACATAGTTTTAGGCCTGATGCACACTCTAGAAGGCTAGGTCCTTTTGTACTACGCCTAGCACCCCATCATCCTTCAGAAGTCAGTAGGGATGTGTTACTTTTCCGCTTTTCCAGCTTGGAAAATGACCGCCCTGGAGATTGCCTATAGCAGTATGGAAAAGCAATACTGCCCGAGAGCTCTGTCTCACCCCCTAACCCCAGGCCACCTTCCCCCTCATTAGTTCTCATTTGGGACTTTACAAACTAAGCCCATCTCTGCTTCAGTGTGGCTGCTACCAGGCCCTGTAGCAGGGACAGTTGTGCCCAGATGCCCACTGCAACAGCATCCCCTTCTCCTGTGCAGTGCCTTGGGCTGCCCTCTGCCTCGGCACAGCAGCGGTGTATACACATGAGTTGTGAAATGCCCCAAGACCCTCACGGGTGAAAGGCCCTGGGTGCTACCACTCTATGGGAAACTTTCCTCTAGTTAGTTTACCCAATGAGTGCCTCCAGCGTGGAAGCTGTAAGTTACAAACAGAAGCTACATTTCAAGCCCCTGGATGTGACCAGCCCTCACAGAGTAAGTTTGGACTGTTCTTGCATTGTAGTGACAGCCGACCCAAAGATCCAAGATTTAGAGAAAATTTTGTACCTCAGGTCAAGTATCAGGGGTGTTCCCCCAGTAGCACTGGGAGCCAAGACAGGGTCCCGGACCCATAGTCTGTAGGGACTCCAAACAGGAACAAGCCTGTTTTTGAGCACTCCTGAAAGAGGTGGCGTATGCTATGAAAGGTGAAACCTTCCCAGATGATATAGAGAATGGCTAAGGAGAAGTCAAGCTGAAAATTTGGTGAGAAGACATGTTCGCAAAACAGCAATAAGCAAAACTAGAAACTTCAAAAAGCCAAGAATAGATATGTACCTCCATATGTACATGTACCTCCATATGTACCTCCATGTACCATTTCATAACTACACGCAAAGCCGTGCAATTAGATGTATAGGTGGGGATGACAGCCACCACATGTGCATATGCAATAGCAAGACGAGCCCCCGCATGCTGCCACAACCACAGTATGACCCGTGCCACCCTTTATCCCCATACTGCCTGTGCCAGACCTGCTCAAAGAAGTGTCTGCCACCAAAGCCCCATCGTGAACTCCCCGCACTCTAACCCACGGGGTGACCTCAATGAAGTGCAACCTGGTGCAGGCAAAATGTTCTGGGAAGATTCCCCTCCCTGCCCCGCAGGGCCCTTGCCTGCTGTCACAGGCCCTTACTAATTGGATACATCTGACCTACCGGTGTCTTTGAAAGTCCTCCAAGGATCTGTTTCAAGAAACACATTTGGTTTCACAATGAATTTACAGAGTGAAAGTTTTACCAGCTGGAGCGGTCTGAACCAAAGCTGGTCTTTCCACAAGGAACAAAACACATATTGGATCCAGATCCCTCACGGTTTCAGCTTTCCTCTCCGCTTACTCCGCTGATTAGCTTTCGGGGAGAAGAGAGTGGAAATTGTGAAGGGCTAAACCCCACTCTCTGGGGAGGGACTTTATTAAAAGATCAACAAGCAACAATTCTGTTTTCTTGCCCCAAAGTCCTTGCTGTGCCTTGGACAGCTTTTCAATAAATTTCAAGCCAAAAGCAAATTGCAATTAAATGAGATGCTCCAAGTGTGAACGGCAAGGTGGCACCCAAAGAAGAACAAAACAAACACTAAACACATTTCAGGCTCTTCTGAAGCCCCCTGATGGCAGAAGGCATTCCTCAGGGAAGGTGTCCTCCTCCACAGACCCTGAACACTTCCTAGAGGAGGCAAAGCAGCGGTGTGTCCCAGTTAGGCAGGAGAGATGGGGCACAGGCAGGTGAGTGACTTGCACAGGGAGACTTAGTGCGTAACAGAGCTAGCAACAAAATCTATGTCTCCCGAATCCAAGAATAATCCCCTATCTCTCTGATCAGGCTCCATACCCCATCTGTAGGCAGTGTTGTGTGGGGATGGATATTTTCCATTTCAATTAACTGGGACTTGCAATAAGCTAAAAGAGCGGTGTCTTTTGTGCCTGAGCCCACACTAGGGTGACACAAATGACCCAGACAAGAAAACTCTGACTTTCATTTGTGTGACTGAGCAACATCCTGAATAATATGTGTTTTGCAATTTATGTATCTGAATGATGTATCTAAAAGACAACGCTGATTACACATATTCAAACATCAGGAAACATTCAGATAATTGTCATGCCGATAAATAAATTCAATGAGTCCCTGCATGGGCCATAAAGATACACATTAAGAAATGAAAAATTAGTCCTTACAACAGCATTAGCTCATTTCTAGATGGAGCTGGTGAAGCAGCTAATGATAATGCAGAAGAGTTCGATGAATATTTTTGTTCTGTACTTGAAAAGAAAAAGATGATATGTTGAGATGACATAAGGATGATAAAGTGATCTCCAGTGCATCGCTGAGAAGAATGACAGACAACAGCTGTTAGGGATAAACAATTTTAAATTGCAAGGCCCAGATAACTTATACCCTGAAGTCTTTAAAGAGCTGTCTGGGAGATGTTTGGCCTGTTGGCATTCATTTTTAATAACCCCAGGGGTGCCAGCGAAGTTCCAGTGGACTGGAAATGGTCTAAGTGTGTGCCAGTGTTTAAAAAAAAGGCAGGGTGGAAATATCTGACATCAGTCCCAGACCAGACAACAGAGAAGATGACATGGGATTCGAGTGCGACAAAAATAGAGAAAGCATCAGTGCCAGCTGACAGAGTTTCACGGAAAACAGGCCTTGTTTAATTTTCTGGTGAGTTTATAAATGCGACTGATAACGGCAGCTGCCTGGAGGCGATGCCTGGGTGAGGCATCACTAGACACGACACACAGCACTTTTGGGGGAGAATGAGCATTTTGCAACAGCTCCAGACAACACGTGAAACAGTTGAGGGGCCGGCTGGCTGGCAGGTACTAATGGAGGTGACACTTCTGGTGGGGCTCTGCGGGGACCTCCTCCAGGCCTGACATTTTACAGCATCTTCCTCCAGTGATTTGGAAGAAGAGACAGAATTTACAGGTGACCATGGGACTGGCAGGATGTCAAGGGGTTGTGATTATCCCGGGCCAAGAAGATGATTAGGAAGCTGAAGTAATTCAGACAAAGTGCTCTTCAATGCAATTCCAAAAACACATTGTGCAAGTAGCAAAGAAGGCAGCTGTACCTATTGTGTACGGACCTGTAGCCTGAATTTTACCTTCTTCATGGAAAAGCAGCACAGTGTGAGCCTCCGAAATCATAATACCAGAAAAGGACTAATGAGGCCCTTGGTGGGAGTGTTGAAGGGGCAGATGTGGTTGTGTCAGGGCAACCAGAAGGCTGATGAACCCCTGCAGCAAACTGCCATCAGGAAACAGCAGTCTCCTTCCCCAAAAGTGCCTCCCTGAAAGCTTGAGCAGTGTCAAGGTGAAAAGAAAGGAGCTGTCACGTCCCCCAAACCACTAACATTTCTCAAGGAGGAGATCCAGGGGATAAAGTTACTCAACCCCACCACACCGCTGCAAGGAAGCTCCCAGGCTGTGCAGCACAGCCCCAGCCCTCAGGACCGCCTCACTTCTCTGCAATCCCTCCAAAAACCCAGGTGTGAGCTTTGCCTGGGTTCTCTGCTTCTTGGAGGCAAAACCAACAACTGTGACCTTTCTATATTTCTGCTGGCCAGGACAGTCTACGTATCTTGAAGGGAAATGAACCAGGTGAGCCAGAAGGGCACATCACTGTTGTTACCAACGAATAGGGTTCAAGCTCATATGTTCTTATTTTCCACTGTAACCATCCTACAGCACGGCTGGGGGCTGCTCCTGGGCACATGCCCTCTCTCCAAGCTTTGTCCAGCTTGTAAGGAAGAGGTGGAGGAGGAACATATGAGGCCAGACCACACGGCACTGGGGAAAAATTGTCACTGCAATTAAACAAACCGGATCCAAATTTTGTTCAGTTGTACCCAACTGGATTCTCCTTGTATTTTTTTTCCCAGTGAAGCCAGCTAAAACAAGAAATTAGTTGCATCTAATTTCCTAATTGCATCCTCATGAAAGCTGTCACAGTTCACGTCCCGCAGGTGGGGAAGAGGAGAGAATGGCAGCACCTTTCCCTGCTGAAAGCCGCAGTGGGGTCCCGCACCGCTCCCCGGGATGGCGCAGGCAGTGCCACCAGTACACACAGACTCTTCCTCACCCTCTGCACCCACCGACACGGAGCACCCTTTGTAACATGTGTTGCACTGCAAACAGCAGCCTGGTTGCTCTCTGAGGCAGGATGGGTTTTGCCCTTGAAGCTGAAAAGAGACCATGTTGCTGATCTGCTGGGGCTATTTTGGGATACCGTGTGGTGTTCAGTTAAGCCCCTTCATCCCAGCAATCCCCAAGTGAAGAGGTGTTGCTGGTAGCCATGGGCTACATCATCCACAGGCCGAGGTTAACATTTGTTTTCATTTAGAAACAAACAAAAAACCCCACTGGTTTGAGAAGCTGGAGCAGTGAGGACACCAGCAGCCGACCTGCCAGATGGCGGCTCTGCACGGCAGCGAGGATGCTCGCTCTCCAGGGCCGGGAGCCAGGTTTTCACCAGGGTTTGCACTCCCTGCGCTCGCAGCCAAGCTGTCCATCGTCCCAGTCTAATGGCACGCACGGAAATCACGCAGCACTGGCAAGGCTCAAAGCCCCGGCAGCTGGAGAAGCTTGGACGGAGGCATCACTGCCTGGTCCAAGTCCTGCTTGCAGATGATGAAGTATCCAGGAGGCAACCAGGCAGTATTCACGGGATCAGGCAGTAGGTGATTAATAGGCCATTACCAAAAAGTTCTGATGCCATGGACTGCAAGCTGGAGGGGAGGGAGGGAGCTTGCCTGGTACGGGTCAAATATTCTCATTTTGGGAATAACATTCATGCATGGTTACTTTTGAATATCCCCCTCTGCAGTGCTGGTAACGCAGATGTACCACCGCATGGGGGGCCAAGAGGAATAAAAGACCCACAGCCAGAAGGATCACGGTCAATAGGGGAGAAAAGGCTGAGATAAAACTGACTGCTCCGTTTTGTCTGTGCTGAAAGGCCTGTAAGTCACCCATCCGTTCTTCCTCACAGAAAAGCTGTCCATTTAGTGACAGCACACGGCAATGTCTGCTTTCTTGTCCCTTACACTGATCTGATTTTGCTACATCAGAGAGAAGCTTATGAATCCACCTGCAGTTAGAGTGTATCGGTGTGAATAACCTATGAGCTCTTCTGCTATGTGGCTCAGATAATAGAAAGTTCTTTTTTTAAGTTTTGGAAGAAAACCCCCTTTCATTCCATTTATGAACATATTGTGTTAGTGATCCTGGGAACAACGTGAGGATTCTGTCTGGTGCATCACTGCAATGCTGTCGTGTTTATTAATATTTCCAAATTAGCCTAAGCCTCGTGCACATCATTACACAGGCAAACAATAAACAATCATACATTTAGCAAATTCGACATCCACCTCGAAGGACTGGTTATTGTATTGCAGGATTAGCTACACACGCTGCCTCTTGCTGTGTTCACAGCTCAGCAATATCAAGCCCCTGCAAAAGCCCCGGAGACTCCCCGGGCACCGCTCTATTACCCTGCCTGGCAGATAAATGTGTGCAGGGGAAATCGGTGTAAAGCATTCTGTGAACATGAAAGGAGAGGGGGAAATGAACTGCTCGTTATGCCCCAAAATAGGAAGGATCCAAGTAATCAGTGCATCCCACCTGCCCCTGATGTCCCACGGTGCTCACTGAGATTCAGAGGGAAGCGCAGCACGGTGCTGCCGGCCGCGGGCACCCCAGCTCGGGGACGGGTGGCTCTGAGCGAGCACCTGCTTCCCCTGGGATCGGATCCAGCCAGCGCCCACTGCCACCAGGACAGAAAAGGCCCTTCATGACACCAGATGATGTCATCTGCGGGAGAAGAAGGGAACATTCAAGCACGGGGCTCTGCATCAGCAACAAACCTATTGAAAATCCTGCCCAGAGCAAAGCCCCAGATTTTATCACGCCACCCTCTCTTTCTTAGAACCCCTGAGCTGAAGTTGGGGATGAAGAGAAGGGGAGGAATTGCTGCCCTAGGTTTCCAGGAGGACATTTTTTTCCCAATAAAATGCTCCCTTCAGCTACGAGGACCCTGCAGAAGCACACTGCACATTGCAATATGATGGGATATTCCTGATGCCCTGGTTGCACCAGTTGAAACCTAGGACAAGTGGATCAAAGCCATCGCCACGATTGTCCATGGACAGTGCCACAGTCCTAATACTGATGTCTAGGACAAAACCCCTCGTGGCACCTCATGAATGACATCTTCATGCTGTCCCCGCACTGCCCAGTGAGCTCACACTGACATGAGCCATTTTGGGGAGCAATTTGTTCCCTGCCACTCTGCTGGCACGAGGCACGGAGGGGCTGTCAGATCCAGGACTAGCTCGAGCCATCATCGCTAGTCTGCCTGTTCCTGTGACTGTATAGAATCATAGAATCATATAATTGCATCTCTATTATGCACATGGTAAAATTCTTCTACCAATGGAAAAATATGTGTTTGGGCAGCAAATTTTTTTGGAATCAAGCAGATTAACCAGATACTTGGAAACACCTCTTTGGAGTGGCTTTCTGCTCTTCTCAATAAGACTTAAATATGGCATTATTGCCATTTAGCACTTCTAGCAAAGGCCAGCAACTTCATTCAGTTTTTTCCAATGTGCATACCCCTTCGCATTTCCCAGGGAGATGTGCAGAAACTAGTTTGAGAGTCTTGAAAAGCAACACCTTTCTCAAGCAACTTAACCAGGAGTTTGTTACAGATTTTCACCAATCTAGCAAGTATTGCACCCTGACTTGGCTGCTTTTGGGAGGGCAGCAAATAGTTTGCAGGCTGGGGCCAGGGGGGAGGTAAGGCACAGCTGGAGTCATGCACAGGGCAGATGGGTGGACTTAGTGCAACACAGATCTCAAACCTGACCTCCAGATGTTGAAGGTCTGGAGCCATGAAGCTGTATCACCCTCTCATCTCAGAATAAGCAAGTATATCCAGTGAGCTCCTCAGCAGATACCCTTAAATCAGCTTTAAGGGGCATTTGAGAGGGACACAGGACATCGGGTACTATTTCAAAGCTTTCTGCTATTTCCCTGTACGATCTCTAGCAAGTCATTTGCTACCTTCCTTGATCCTATCGAGCGCCGTGTGGCAATGAGAGCATCTGGTGGTCCCCTCTGGAGGCTGTGAGTCTTTATTCAATAGAGGCTGTAATCTGCAATTTCCCTTCCTGCGGGCAAATAGCACTTACCTGTACAGGAAAGGGTGGGACAAGTCCTGGTTCACAAAATGCTTTGCAATAGTGTTTCAAAAGCGCTTTGCTGCGACAGTCTAGGATATGCAAATGAACATTAGCCACTAATCTCTGTTTGTGCTCATGCAGTCCTCTTGAAGGGAAAGAATTTGCATGAAAATCAGATTGTTGCTCTCGCCGTGTTTGCTCATTTGGTGACTTGTTTTCCAGAGAAGGATGCTTAGCTGGTCTATCAACGCTCTTTGTTAAACAGGGCTTTTTACAAATTTTTCCTCCCCTGCCTTTGTCTACACAAGGGTATTGATTATACACAGCTCAGCGCCAATTAAAACAAAAACATCTGAGTTAACACTAGTAGCAACGCTGGCATAAGATATTGATGCTCTTTTCTGCTCCCTTCCCTTCCCGACCAAACCCTAGAGGCGCATCCCTGGAGAGCAGGCAGTTCTTTAGGAAGCCGAAGATCGGGGGTGACAAAATCAGTCCCCAGCCCTCTTCCTGGTGGCTGGCACTCAGCGTGAGGATGCGCTTATTGTTCCCACCACTGGTTAGGGAGAGACCAAACCACCCAAGGACACGTCAAGGAACCTCTTCATATTAATGTGGCCGGGCCTGGCAGTGCATTAATAGTGCATTACCTCACCTAAACTCACCTAACTTACCAAGTTTACTTTCGTTTCTCATCACTTGACTCTCTCTCCAAACCCATCATTGCAGCTCTTTAGAACAGCTGCAGCTGTGAGCTGAAGGGTGTCATTCTCATACAGAAGGTCTATTTGCAGAATGGCCAGACTCTTGAAAGTTGTAAGTGCTGGACATCCAAGCAGAAAGTCTTTTCATGTGATGAAGAGCCATATTTCATGACCAAGAGCTTTGAACAGCTCTGAATAAAGGCTGAAGGTAATGTCTTGACCTGTCTTCTTCAGCCCTGGAGTACAGAGAGGTTTCACTCCCAGACGCTTCACCCAGCCTCCTGGGAGTCACCCATCCCTGATGCGAACACTTGAACTCTTCGTTGAATGTATGTTTTGGCAAATCCACTGGTGCAGCTGAGGATGAGGTAGCACCGGCCACATTGCCCATAAGCTCAGCTCTTTGCTAACTGGAAGGCCAGGGGCTTCCTCAGTCTATTTAGTTTTAAGGCAGAGAACGAGTAGCGTAATCGCTGAGCATAAACAGGACAGGGATTGCTTAAGATCACCATTGTGTGTATGAAAATAGATGATCGGCATGACTATTTAACCCACTGGTGGTATTTTGTCTTGCCAGTACTGGACCCAAAATTTCTACCGAGGATCCACAGAGATGCTGTTGCAGCAGAGACACTTCCCCATAGTGAGACAGCATCGGCTCATGTGCCACTGTCTGCTTGTGTTGGTGGTCCTCAGGCACCCCCTGGCTCCCGCAGCGCTGCCATGCTCCCTTGGCCCGACGTCCCTGCCCAAAGGGTCCTCCTGCAGCAAGTGCACCATCAATGATACAGCCTGGCCAGGAGTATTGACCTGTCCTACAGATCTGGCCCTGGTTACAAGGCAAGGTTGGGTTTCAGGACTTTGTTAACAACATTATGTTATCATGTTAGTATGTTACCCGCCTTCAGCTTCATAGTTATTTCTTGCCCCTGCTCCAACCTCCTCTTCTTTCCCACTTCTACTGCAGTAAACCCAAATCCTGGCTGCTTGTGGCTATTAAAACCCCCTCCCATACACGACTGACCCTTGCAGATCATTTTTGGAGGAAGAAAAGCGAAAAAGGCACCCATATTTTCAGACACGTCCCATGCAAAGCCTTTGTAAATGCATTTTGGAGCACATGAGCGGCTTTCTGCTGATGTCAATGTCACAGCTTAAGGCCTGCGCGCCCATCCTCAGCCACAGTTACTGGTTATATGACAGTAGCTTCCTCCAGGATCAGGTTTCCTCCATGCAAACACATACAGATCTGTCTCCGACTTCAGGTCAGCCAACAAAATTTGTCTCCCCTTTACAGATGAGGATCACAGTCACATACAACATCGGCAGCTGAGCCAAGAGCCAGTCTAAGATCTTCAAAAGCTTTGGCCTGGTCATGCTTTTCCTCTGCACCTGCCTTCTTCAGTCGCTTTCCTCCCACCCTAGCCCTGCCTTCCAGCTTTGAAGGGCAATAGTCTCACCCAGAGTTTGTACAGGAGCTGTTGTCGCTAAACATCAGAGGACTTTGGTTTGCTTTGTTTTACTAGGTTCTGTTGTTGATACAACAACAAAAAAACAAGACTAGTTTCTCTTTTTTTTTTGTTTTGTTTTTAATTTTGTTTTGTTTTTAAAAAATCATGCCATATTTTGTATACCAGCTTCCAGTGAAGAGCAAATGCTTACAGCAGTTGTAAAACCAGCTCGTTTTCAAAACAGCCTTTGCCATGGAAGCAGCCCTACGGCTGAACCTAAAGCAGTCTGATGGCCAGTGCTGCCAGAAGCGCGGGAACGCCGTTACCTTCCCTGCTTGTCCAGTGATGTTACGATGCTCTGCGTGGCTGAGCAGCCCATCGTACCCCACCACTGGGTCTTACACCAACTTAAAATCCCTGTTACAGAATCAAACTTGATTTTCCACTTTTCATTTCTCCTTAAGAAAGTAAATTAAATTGAAAACTGCTTGTGAGAGGTTCAGTTCCAAGGGCAAAGAAGGTGAGGTAATAAAGATTTCTGTAAAAGCTCATATCCATCATACTCTGAAAGTTGTGGTGCGTATGGTAGCCGTGCCCTTTGCTCTGGCAGAGTTAAGGCAGAGTACTCATTCATCACTCGCTGAGAGCAATTTCATGCTGGGAAATATCCAAGGGAGTGGTGAATCAGCCAGAACACGAGAGTGTCACTCAGCCAGCAAAGAAGGAAAAAAAAAGGGCAGGTTTGAAAAATGAGGGAGGTTTTGAATGTTACAGGTTTGTGGTCATCAAAGTCTTCCAGGAAAGAACAGGAATAAAATCACTTCACTCACATTTTCAGATTGGCAATGTTATGTCTGAGCTTGACCTCAGGGCTCCCTTCAGAGTCAAGAGAGAGAAGAAGACACCAGTAAAGAGCAATTCACCTGCCTAATATTCGAGGTGTTCGAGGTGACCTGTGTACAGAAATGCCTGTTTCCCTCCACTGACTGTAGCTCAGCTGTTGGATACTTACATTATGTGTACCTTACGGTCAACGAGTAAATCGCACCAGGGATGTACTTCTAAAGGATGATGCCAGCTACCAAGTCACGTCAGCCCTGTGCAGGTGTTCCTTGGTGGCATCCTGTGGCCTGTGTTAAAAGCAGCGGTGCCATACCCTTCCTTTAAAATATGGGAAAACAACGTATCTTTTTAAATGTGTAGTAATTCTGTTTTAAAAAAAAATCATTTTGGTAGTGATCATAATTGCTCCACATGTCTCCCATGAACTGATAAGCCACTGCTTTCTACTCAGTCGAGCTTGTGCACAAGAAGAGGTGCCGGTGTATTTGTCTGTCGGGTACAAACGTGCACTGGCTCAAGCTCCTTGTGTGATCAGGAGGCAGAAGTACAACCCCCTGGCTTGTGCCAGCAGTCACTAGCAAATAATACAACTTATCGTTTAATAAGGAGATGACAGACATCTTGTGTGTACCCGAGGAACACAGGTATGTAAAGTCAAGCGGCAGAGGGAAACAGATGGAAACAGCGTTCAGTGCCGCATAATAAGAGACAACATTTATTCAAAATAATCTGCAAGAGGAAAAGAGACAGCATTCAGCGAATAAAGTGTTCCTCGCAAGCTATCATACCCAGACATAGAATTATAGAACTATAGAATGGTTTGGGTTGGAAGGGACCTTAAAGATCATCTAGTTCCAACCCTCTGCCATGGGCAGGGACACCTCCCACTATTTAATGAATGCAATTAGATACTTTACATGCATAAGCCCCTAGAACATAGCAAGTATTAAAGCCGCAAGTATTGGCGAAGAACCTTGGTAGCCTCTGTGACTGAACTTATGGCAAAAAAAAAACACAACAAAACCCCTGTGGTAAATTGCAAGCTGTCCTTATTGTAATTTAGGTACCTTGAAATCAGAGGTCTCTCAAATCCTTTTCAGCTTGTAGATGTAGTGGTATTCTACTTAATAACTTGGACAAAAATTTACAAGTCAAATGTTCTACATTTATATATTTCTATTTTAAAATCAGAAAGCAAATGATAGAAATAAGTGAGCTCATGTTATTAAGAGCTGCATCCATAGGATGGAAAACTACAGCTCAGTGAAAACTGCCTTCAAACCTGGCTCTCCGCAGCACCATGGCGGTATGACAAACGGCAGCACGCTGAATGAAGCGCAGCTGAGGTGTCAGAACAAGCTCCTGTTGCGGGGGAGGCAGCTGGGGCAGCAGGCTGATCAGCACATCCACGCTGAAGGCAAGCCACGGTGCTGCTGCCATGTAGGCAAAGCCCGTTGTCCTCAAGGAGCTGACGGCCGACCAAAGCCACCCCAGGTAGTGCCCAGCAGAACGAGGCAGCCGGGCTGCCGCCCGCGGTGCCACGAGTGGGGCAGAGGTGCAAGGTCTCTCGGGAGGTGGGGTGGCACCCCACGGGGTATGGGGGTCCTCCTCCCAGCCGGCACCTCTCGGGGATGGGTGGCCTGCTGGGCTCTGAGCTACGGGCAAGACGCAGTGGAAGGGTGGCCCCAAAACAAGTGCCATCAGGCTTGTGTCAGGACACTGATGTCTGCCCGTCTGTCCTCAAGCACGGGTGTGCCAGGGAAGGTAACGTCCCTCTCTTGGGTGAACCAGCCCTGCAAGAGTGTTCTGTGAGCAGAAGGACGTTTGCTGCTGAGTATAAAGGGGTTGCAGTCTGTGCTGCCATTTTTTGCCACGTGCCTCCCCTTGCACCCAGCATGGTTGTCCCCCGCACTGCTGAGAGCCTGCGGGGCACACAGGGAGCAGCCCCACGGCACCCTCCACCCTCCACACTCCCCTCAGCTCGCCCTCGTGTCCCTGCCTGCGGCATCACCCCACTGAGGCCCCCATCCAGCTCCCACCAAAGGCAGCGGGAGATTTTGTCCCTGTCCGGAGCGGGATTGAGCTTAGGCCCCGAGCAACCTGTGTTATTGCAAATGCTCGGTGGATTTATTTATGCCTGTGGCATAAATAGTTCCTCCTCTCCACGGGACACGTAACGCCTCTGGAATTCAGCGAGAGGAGATGCCGACACAGGCACGGGCACAGGCGGTCTCCAGTGTAGCTGGGTGCTTGCGTGCAGGTACACGCGCGCATGGCCACCCCTGCACGGCTCCGCCGAGGGCAGCACCCCTCCATCAGCGGGGTCTGCCATTGCCCACACCTCCCAGCTGCCAGCCCTGCCTGCTGCAAGCCCCCCGAGGGGCACTGTCCCTATAGCATCACTTTGGGCAAGAAAAAAAAAGAAAGGGAGATTTGGTTAGAAAGCAAAAAGAATGGTAGAGACAGCCAGTTTGCTAATCCTGCGTGTTATCGACACATTAGGGAGCAAGTTTTGCATTCCACCTGGGGAAGAGAGAGTTCTGCAAGAGGGCTGTCATGGGAGAAGTGGGAAGTCACTTTGCCCAAATTGCAGTCCGCTTAATTTGCGTGTCCGTGCCTTCACCGTTGTGTTTCGCACACGTGATCCCGTGGGAAACAGAGCATCCAAAATAAAGCAGCAAGAGGAAAAATAGACACCAAAAGCACAAGTGGCCCAAGAGAAGAATGGGGGAAAGGGATACACCATTGCTCTGGAAAGAAAGAAATACCCTTTAAACAGAGGGATGATACGAAGGCTGTGTTGTCCAAGTGTAAACAAACTGACTTGGCGGGCGCTTGTCCTGGTGCGGAGCTGGTGTAAAGCTCTGCCCCTCGGCTACCCCACAGCTCAGGGCTGGCAGAGGTCCTGTGCCAGGAACATACGCAGGGCGAAAGGGCTCTATGCACTGCAGGGAAGAGAAGCAAACCTCGCTGGGAGACAGTGTGCTGAGCGGTTGCCCTCAGAGCGGCCAGAGCTGGCACATGGTTTCCTCGCGCTCCCCATACTTGGTGTATCTGACCCTGCTCTGGGTCAGTTCGGCTCCTCACATGGAAGGACCCCACCCCTTGCTTTGGAGAGGCATCTCAACACACACGAGCACTTATAACATGGTCTGTCGGTACTTACAGGCTGCAAAACCACAGCAGTATTTTTTTAAAACAAGGCGGGTTTAACTATCAGGACCAAGAAACCTCAGCAGATTCTCAGCACGGTCCTGCTGAAAGAAAGGCAGCTTTTTGTGGACACCTCTCCACCTGGGTTAGTCCATGACCTGGGGGGAAGAAAGCAAAGCAGAGGCGCAGGCAATGGGAGGAGCAGCAAGGTGCTGTGCGCCCTGCCAGCAGCGCTGGTGCTGAGCCGTGCCGACCTGGGACCTGGTCCTGCTGCCCGGGCACAGCTGGTGGGAGCCCTGCCTCCAGCCCACCTCGGGTCCGCCGAGAAAGCTGAGCCTCTTGGCAAGCCACCTCGTACGCCTCGCTGAAAATAGCACTGTTTTTGCCAAAACATACACTCAGGGCTTGGATTCAACAATGCTGCATCAGCAGCTCGTAATCAAGTCGACATGGGGCTGATTGTTTATTGAAAAGAAAGAGGAGGGGGAAATCATGATTTGACCAGATTCAATAAAAAGCAAATAAGCCAGAGGAGAGGGGCTGGGGGTTTTTTTGGGGGTTGGTTTGTTGTTTTTTTTTTCACATGGCAGGAAATCTTTTTGGTGGACTTGTGACAACTCAGCCCTTGTCCCACCATCTCCTCCGCATGCAGCCGGGGTGGTGGAGTGTGAACCCAAACCTGGGGAAGGACTGGCTCAAAGTCTGAGCAGGATGCGAGGGAGGAGCAGAGCGCTTATTTGTGCAGCGCAAGGCGTGCATACGAGCTGTCAGCAGAGAAACGGGGAGAAAGAAAATATGGAGGGAGGGGAAGAGGAATGCTATAAAATGTAATATGTAAACTGCCAATCATGTCCGTGACGGTTTGTGCTTGGGATATACGGCTTTCATCTTTGCTCTTTATTTTATATGCATTTCTTCCCTCTTTGGCTCGAGCAAAGCTGATTCCCCCAGGGTAGAATATATTGGCTTTCCAGCCTCCTCTGTTTACTGTCCTGGGTTCCTGGCTGAAGCCGAAGCAATGTTTTTTTATTTGCTTGTTTTCTTTTGGTTTGATTCTTGGGATTTTGGACTGCTGCCTTCCAGACTGCCCGAGATACTCCTGTCCTTTCAGTCCCGTGCCCACGCCAGGCCCCCCGCAGCGTGGCACAGGTCCCTCTGCTGCCGAAGGGCTGCCGCCGGCATGGGTGGCGCGGGGACTTGCTTCCCCAAGCGGCTGAGCTCTTGGCCCTCCTTGGTCCTCAGTGGGCTCCTGAGCACTGTGACTCTGAAAATTGCATGGCCTGGGGGACCTGAAGGTGACACAGGGGAAGGGCTGCAGGGAGACACTCAAGCTTTCCAGCTACAAACACCTTGCAGTAGGTGGGACCTCCCAGCCAAGAGTGGCTCCTACGCTGATAAGCAGAAGGAAGAGGGATCTGGAAATCATCATGGGAGAAAGGTGGAAGAGGGGAGTTGCACGCAGAGTATGGCCCAAACCAGGGACCAGGGCAGGCAAGCTGGGCTTCAGGGCAGGACCAGGGGCATCTGCACACTTTCCCACAGCAAGGGTGGCTCAACCTGAGACAACTGCTTCCCCCACCGTACTCAGCATGGTCCTGGGCTTTCATGTGATTTCTATGGCTGTGTGCTCCTAGCATAAATACCAGGTTGCTCCAGGGCAGGGAGAGAGCAGCCTCCAGACCTGGCTCTGCAGGCCCTGACAGAGCCCTTGGAGCATCTGTAGTTTATCTCACTGTTGTGCCACTTCCAGCACAGAGCTCTGTGACACCAAGCCTTAGGTAACAGAGGGCTTTCCATTTTTCACAGAGGAATTTATTCTTCACCTTATCTAGTCAGCACCAGGGGCTCCTCCACTGATACTGCTGCATCTCTCCAGTAATCAGCTTAATCTCACGTGCTGCTGGCGGGTTGCACCTCAAAGTGCCCCCTGCATGATATCACCCTTCGCAGCTTTAGCTGCAAGTGAGGATGGACACCACCTGCCACTAGCACGATAGGGCCTGGCCCTCCCAAAACGATAGCGTTATGTGTGAGCAATCTCCCAGCCCTGTTGAAGAATGGGGCTGCACAGGGGCTCTCATTATTTCTCACACCACAAGCGTGAGAGGTGACCAGCAGTGACTCACCCACTAGTGCATTTCTTCAGTGGTGGCTCTCAGCTCCTGTGCTCTGGCCAGGAGGGCTACATTGGACCCCTAAGGAAGGAGTATCTAGCATGGCGAGATCCTAAGTCGCTTTTCAGCCTGCAGTTGTCCCCATGAGGACCGAAGAAGGAGCAGGAGCCTGCACAGGATTTGCCTTCAGCAGGTAGGGCTTCCTTGGAGATCACCCCAAACACCACTGGGCCCTGCCACCCTGCTGATATAAGTCAAGCCAGTAGGTGTTTCTAGACACAGGATCCAGGCGGATCAAAGATTATTCCTCTCACTGCCATGGCAATATAAATTAAGACATGTAGTGGAGGGCTACGACAACTTACATGCAAAGTTAGTACCTACCTGACAGATACCACTGAGCTGTGGCAACCAGGTCACAATCAACCATGCCCCAAGCTCTCTGTGGCAGTGGAGTGGCATGGTCCACCCTACTGCCAATGCCAAGAACTGTGGCTCAGCTTCCTCGGTCTGAGGCAGCAGTGGATTTTCCTCAGGTGTGGATAGCCAGGAGCCTGAGCAGCCACCCTAAGGAGGTGATAAACTGTTCCCAAAACAGCAACATCTGATGCAAGTTTCAGGCTTGCTACAAGTTCATCCTTGTTTTTCTCAGCTTGGTTAAAAATTTAGGGAAGCTGAAAACAGGACTCTGCAGGCTCTGGGAGTAGCACAGTGCTGGTGCTGAGCTCCTGAAAGTGCTTTCTGGTTTGTTTTTAACACAATCGTTCCCCATAAAATTGGTGGAAAATCTCATAGAAAATGAAATAGCTTCATTTTCATCACATAATTTTGTAGGGCAAAACAACTTCTTAGGTGCTGATGACATTCAACACTACTTGTTCTATACAGCAACCAAAACATTGCAAAACAACTTTCCATAAGGGTATCAGCTGATGCTTGAGTTTTGAGGCCTTGGTGTCTGGATCTCTGTTCTGCAGTTGGACTCCCCCGTGTGTTTTTTTGGTAATCTTCTGCCACTCTCTTCCAAACTCCAGCTAAAGCCCTCAGGCTACAAAGGAGGAGATGAACCCTTTGGAACTTCTGAGTTATTTTCTCCAAGTCTGTCTGGCAGCTTAGTCACTGCTGGATCTACTGTCTTCTGCCAGTGAGAAACATGCCTGCCTCTGGTAGGACCAACCCAAGCCCAATGATGCAGGATGGCAGCACAAAGAAATCAAACAAAAGAGTACTTTGCGTCTATAAAAGAGGGTCAGATGTTTTAAGGTGTGATACCTACCTAAAGGGCCAAGTTTCAGAAGAGTTCGTCATCCAAAGGCCAAGTTAAACAGGGCACAATCAAAGCTGCTGTAGCTGTCCAGGGACAGGCTGGGTTTATGAATGACACTGGAGGTGGAGCCTCGCTGAGTCACCAGCTCCTCTTGTTTAACTTGGCCACATCTATGGATAACCCCTTGTAACTTGGCTCTCTTCAGCAATTTCACACCTTTAAACAACTGCCTTTCTTTCGTTAACTCATCCCCTTAACTTCATTTCAGATTAAATGGGTTTGGTCTGCTACATTTTCTTTTATTTCGATTTCAGGCAAACCAATAAAGTGACAAGACTTTAATCACCTGCTTTCTACCTAGAAGTGATTAAAGTTAGTAAAGCATCCTGGCATGATACAAGTAGGAAAAATATTTGCATTAAGAGCAGACACCTCATCCACCATTGTGCCTTTGTTTTACAGCACACATACCAGAACGTGCAGACATCTGGAAACATGCACTTTCCCAAATCGATTGCCAATAGCCCTGAACACGCCACAGGCACGTCTATGCCCTCCAATTTCATCTGCGCCGCTTGTGAGTAAGCGAAACCTCACACGTCCCTTGGAATGACAAAGCACACCAGTTGCCTTCCCCTTCATGTCTCCCTTCTAACGTAGAGACAGCATCTACAATAGGGCATCACCACCACGGCCCTGGGTGTGAAACCCATAAGTGTTCCTCAGAAGGGAAGCCCAGGCTTTCAGGCAAGGCTGAGGGACTCCCATCTGATCTCAGGGCATATTTTTAAGCTGTTTCTTAAGGATGGTTTTCCCTGACATTGCCATTACCTCACCACACTACTCCGCAGGCTGTGACGACAGCCTGAGCGCACACGCTGGTTTCCCAGCTCCAGGACCAAGCATACCAGGAGCATGACAGGTCTTTAACACACTGTTAGCTCCTGGCTCCGCTCCCCCACCACACCATTAAGGGCCTACATGTCTTCAGCATGACTCCCAGCTCCTGCTTGCCCATGGCCCTCCTCCAACATGCCAGCCCTGGTAGCGAGACGCAGCTGCTGGGATCGTGGGAGCATCAGGTGCCCACAGCCACATCCCACTCCACCATCACAGACCCAGGGAGGAGGAGGAAAGGGGATGCTCCCCCTCACCACTCACTGTTGTTGTGGTCACATGGCCCTGCCATGGTGGCTACCTTACCCTGCCTGGCTGGCTATAACTTGATTTCAGTTGGGAAGTTTACAGTGCTGGCTTCTAAGGCAGAATGGCCAGGTAGCTGCCACGTAGGGGACAAAAAGCCTTGGCGTTTCAAATGCGCAGCCCCCAGATTTCATTATGCAATTGGTTTCTGTGCTTTGCAACTTCTAAAGAAAAAATTGCTTCTCGTTAGCAATGTGATACCAACCTTTTGTTAGCAAGTTGCCACTTTAATCTTACCGCAGGTACTATGCTGTATTTGGAGGTGTTTAGGGGCTTCTATACGTACTTATGCCACACTTCACACCAAAGTTACAGTCAAACCTGATGAATTTTGTCCCTCGAAAGTCTTTTTGTCAGTAGTGCTGTTCTGGATTTGAAAACGGGCCTAATCAAGACCAAATTTAAGTCAGAAGTATAAAGGACAGAGTCATGACTTCAGGTCATTTCTGGGCGACCAGATCTGCAGCAGCACACAGAAGCAGCACACTGAAACAGCACACTCCCTACCAGACAGCCACAACAGGAGCAGCAGACCAACCCTCACCGTAGGCACCTAGCTGAAACACATCACTTAGATAGCTGCTCCACATTTTGTCCACCTCCCAGTCCAGATGTTCGAGGCACTGGACACCTGGAGCACCCTTCCTGTTTGATGTTTCTGCTACACAGGTTGGATGTAACCCTTAAAAGTCTTTGGATGAAAGATGTTTTGTGAAAATTAATAGAAATAGCAAAGAATATTTATTTGCTTGGTAGTCTTTGAGATTCTTTAAGCAAGGATCAAGATCCTGCCATGCTAGGTGATGCACATGAATAACAAAACAGCAATTTCCATTTTGCCCTTTTACAGGAATGAGAATTAGAGCAGTCCTTCTACAGTAATTTCCCTGCCACGCTTGAAATGCAGATGTGTTGGCTTCTCTTTCCACTTAGCTTGGGAAAAACTGTTTGTATCTCTATTTCAGTGATCATTTTGTCTATTTATGCCTTTACTTACTAGTCAAAATAGAAAGAAAAAAATCAATCAATTATTCTTTCTACCTATCTGACTGACTGCACTAAGATAAAATGTTGCACAAGTAAAGATATTAAAAAAGGATTGAACTCCCTACAGGATAAGTTTCATTACAAAATTCAACTGAGATTAATAAAACAAAACAAGTATATGTGGCATTTCTTTTGCATTATGTAGGAAAAGCGACTTATTATTTATGATGTATGTGCTGTGATCTCAACGATCCTCTTTTTCGTGTATGGAGTCCTTGTTTTTTTAGATAAGCAGTGTGTTGGTTGGTTCACTTAACAGCCAAAAATACCTCTTCAGACATGCTTTGGAGACAGAAAAGGATGTAACGGCCTTTTTTTTTACAGCTTGATGGATGTCTTTGGCATTTCAGACTGAACAACAAACACCATAAATCATGTCAGCAACACAGCCAGGATCCAAACCCCACATGCTCTGGAGCCCTAGGCCCAAATATTATCCACCCATTGAGAGTACTTCTCTGAGCTTATTTTGCTGTAAAGGACAGTGGGTGTGAAGTAGTAGTGGATGGTGATCCTGGCCTAAACATCACAAGGAGCAAAGCACCCTAATACTTACTGGCAAAGGCTGAGAAATAAGGCTGTTGTATGCCAATAGTTCTTGAAATCGATGGCAAAGCTCATAATTTTCTGTCTGTCTTTCTGCCTGTAAGTGTTGAACGCATAAGCTCACTTGAGTGCAGCTTGATCCAGGTCGTAGACAGCTTAAGTTCCTATGGGTTTGGTGGAAACAGTTGGCTGGATGGAAAGGACTCAAGGTGCTGCTTTGCTAGAGGGTAAGGCTGCAGCATGAGGCGGACACCGATTTGCTCTTTGCTTTTTGCAGCTGAAAGATTCAAAGGTTTACTCCTTACCTTGAGAAGGGGAATTTAGATGGAAATAGTGGAACCTGTTAAATCACTGGATTTTTAAAGTGGCTGCCATATGGAAGGTGCAGAGGGACAACGTGCGTTTTTGCAGTGCAAGCAGTGGAGGCACTAACATTAAGGCAGCCTCATATTCTTCTTATTATATACTAGTCCTGCCTGGTGCAGTAACCAAGCATCTACGTGCAGGCACTGATCTGCCCAGCAGAGTCACTACAGTTTCTTTGCTGAAGCTGCTGCTCTGTTGCACAAAGCTATGTGCACTCCAGGACATACCAAAAAGTTCCTCAACCACCTTCTGTCCCACCCCAGACACATGTACGCTTACGCTTATGTATATGGGCCATCCCTGCAGGGTTTTCGATCCACAATTTACGTTTCCTTTTGCTAAATGCTAGAAGCAGTATTAAAAAAGCACTGAATGGCTTAATGAAATGGAGGCCTGAGTTTTTAAGAAGACACTAGAGCTATCACAACCTTGACTATAATTGCATTAATAGCAATTGGACCATTTAACCTGTTGCAGTTCACTAATTGCAAACCTTGTTTCCTCTTCAAAAAATTTTGGGGGATTTTAAGACTTCCTGAAGGGCTGTCAGTTCGGCTCAACATCTGCGTTTCTTTCCTTAATTCCGAAAAAGCAAGTTGGCTTTATGAATACCTCAGCTGAAAGAACAGGGTGTTCACTCAGTGAGGGGGCAACGTGGGCTGCCTTGAATCTGTCTGAATCCCGGAAAGGGGCGAAAGGGGCAGAACGAGCTGTAATGTTGTCTCCTCCTCTGTCTTCTCCTTCTGTCTTTTTTCTCACTCGCTTGGTCCCTCGTGAAGCTGACTGGCTCTTACAGCCTTGCTGGGACTCCCTCTGTATGCATATAGAAATATTCATATATATACTTGTATATACGTGAGTGTGTGTGTGTGTGCATGTGCACATAACTTTTGTGGTCCTGCTACTGCAGAGGGTCAAACTCCCCCTTATTTGGAGGCGACAGTTCACTGAAAGCAATGGAAATTGCACCAGAAATTTTTGCCTGCCCGTTAAAAACAGGTTTGTGCCCACAGAGTTGTACCTTCCTACCACCATCACCCATGACATGTCAATATCTCTCTCTCCCCCTTACCCCCCCCTCTCCCCAAACTACCTGGAATGGCACTTTGGAGAGTGGGAGCTCCCTCTCAGCCTGGGCTGTATCGACCATCTTCCCTTGAGACCCTCTCCCCAGAACTGCCTCTTTTATGGTCCCCAGACGTGCATTTCTGAGGCTTTTGGAAGAATTACCCTCTAATGCAGCGATGCAGATGAGTGGGAGTAGTGGTGTGATACAGATCTTCCATATTGAAGACAGATTCAGTCTCCAGATTCTTTAATGCATTTCAGCATTATTTACTCTGGCATGACACAACCTGCCAAGATAAGATGTTTTCAGTGAGGTGAGATATGCATTACCTCCAGAGGACTTTGCACCTCCCTGGAGTTTTATGCTCCAAACACCACTACAATAGAGCCGTTTCTGAGATTTCAAAGCATCCACGTAACATTATTTTTCATGTATCTTGGCTTTTTGACCTCTGGCTGGGGCTAGAAATGCAAGTGCTGAAATACCTTTGCAAAAGCCAGTCTCTGTTTATATGGGATTCACAGTCCAAACTTTCAGACCAAAGGGGGACAGGTATTTCTGCTACATTATTTTCATAAAGAAAATTAAATATCCATGGGGAGTCAAAATCAGTTTTGAGAGAAAAAAAATGAGAACAACAACATATTAAGAAGTAGACAATAAGTCTCAGTGGGAGCTCAGGATCCACTTCTTTTCTGACGCCTTCTGTACCAACTCCACAAAATTGCAGCTGTCCTACAGCCAAGCCAGTCACCTTGAAAATTTCTAGGTTCAGTGCATAAGGGTTGAACAGTTACATTTGCTGTCAGCTCTCATAAACAACCAACGGCTTTCAGAAGGTCTCCTAACAACGGGCCTGAGCCTCATCTGATTAAAATTAAGTTCTGGACAATGAAAGCTAGCCAGTTTGTAACATCTGAGGGTCTTGCTTGCTGCACTCATGCCATTTATTATATAAATGTGCCTTCAATTAAGTAGAAAGCTTTGTTAAAAATATAACTGCAGAGATGGAAATAAATGGACAGTATGTTTGAACTCACTCAATATTTTCTTTCAGTAAATACTATTAGAGGAAGCGAGGCTGCTTTTGGTGAGGTTGCTGCCTTTGTGCAAGACCTTGCTATACTGCGTCAATAACACGAAACATTTCTTTGTAATCGTGGAATCAAACAGTTTGATTAATAGTGAACTAACTGCTTCACTCAAAACATACGAGCTGGACACGGGCCTCACCAGCTCTTGCGAGAGCACTACTGCTCGGCACTCAGCCTCTGCTCAACCTGTACTGGAAAACCAATCCTACCAGCTAAATTATCTCCTCCTTTTTGTCCAGTCACAGAGGTTAAAAATTATCCCTTTGATCTCCTAAGGCTTCCTCTGATTTTTTCTTAAAGGCTTTTTTTTTTTTTGTTTGAGAGGGAAGGAGGGAAAAAAGGGGATTGGGAATAAAAAGCTGGAGGAATGCAGACGTCTATTAACGCAACCGTTTCCTTGCTAGGAGGGTTTTTTTGAATCTCCTTGACTCCTCCGAATGAACAATCCGTCTCTACTCCGGTCAGGAAGATCGGCTGAATCTCACTCAGCCAAGGTTTCAGAAAAACCCAGCATCGTTTGTGGCAAGCTGT
Organism: Anarhynchus alexandrinus; assembly: GCA_008711295.1. NCBI lineage: Eukaryota > Metazoa > Chordata > Aves > Charadriiformes > Charadriidae > Anarhynchus > Anarhynchus alexandrinus. The sequence continues at coordinate 2,273,178 of VUYV01000068.1, forward strand.
CTCTTCCCCAGCTGGGTATGAGAGGCACCGGCGCTGCGGCGCTCACAGAGGCAGCCAGGCTGTCCCGTGCCACCGGGTGCCACCTGCCAGCCAGCAGCGTTCCGTCCCCCTGCAGCCATCCCATTGTGTGGGCTGAGGACACACGTGCAAGGTTTCAATTTATGGATTTCTGGCCTAGAGGCAAACAGTGCTGCCTAGCGAGCCACTCCAACCACCAGAAAGAGATTGAATTAAAANCACATTACATTCCTGCTTACTTGCAATCTGATCCCACACTGTGCAGCCTTTGAATTAAGCACCTCTGTGAGAGGCAACTGTCCTATTAGCATAACGTATAGCATTAAAACGTGGGGCTCTTCCCAGGGAATGCTTTATTGTGTGCATGCTTCATTTTTAATATTCATGGCCAGCTCTGTTTAGAACATCCTTTTGACAGAGGAGAGGCGCCGAGATAAGCCGTTGGGATAGCGGTTGTCCTGGAAACAGCAAGATCCACTTATTTTTAGCACCGAAGTCATCCAGTTAAACAAACTGCATTAAAGGAACATTGTGATTATGACACAACAATAAAAAGATGCGTGGGGTATTTACAGTCGCTGGGACGGTGTGACGCCTCCTCTGTGGCTGCCAGCAGCCTGGCCCCCGCGCTGGCGGAGCGAAAGCGTGCCCTTCCCTTCTGGGCGATGGCAGAAACCCAGGAACGGCCCAGGCTGGACGGCAGGGGAAACACGGCGTGTGCCTCCCCCTCTGCCAGCCTGCAGCCGCTGCTCTCGCTAAGTAAGGAGGATCCTCCTCAAAAGTACGGCACAAAACAAACAAAGGTATACTTTTTCAGCGAGGTGTGCTACCAGGAATGTGTCGATCAGAAGGAGATAGGCCATGAAATATGGGCAAACCGGGGCAGAAACAGGGAGGTTTATCTCTTCATCCTCGCTTCCTAGTGCTGATGGTCTCCAGTCACTGGTGTGCACCACCCTAGGGACCCCAGAAAGTCTGGAAGCTCCACCCAGAGCGTCACCCCCAAGCCCAAAAGCTAAACCACAGGAACAAATACTACACCAAAAAAGTGTCTCTATCAAAAGGTTTCCTCCTCACCTGTGTTGGGGCAGGCCTGAACTACAACAAGCAGCACTCTGCTGCTGATAATTTGATCCTTATCCTTCAAGGATAAGCCGCAGGTGTATGAAACCAGAAAAAGCAATGAAAGTTAACAGCAGCTTTTCCAAAGCTAATTGGAAAAAATCTTTGGGCCACAATAAAGCTTCGGTGACAGTTTAGAAGTGGTTCTTGCTTTAGCTAAGCGGTTAGCCTGTTCTCGTTTCTTTGAGCCCATGGCAAGAAGGCCTGACGCGCAGAGAGACCTCCCAGCTTCAGCAAAAGCTGTGCGATTTTTACAACTTTAAAGGTCTACTTGTCAGAGTCTGCAAAACATTCCTCTCAGTTAGGCAGCGCTGTTTGGATATTAAAGCACAGCTTCGACACACCCTGACACACCGCTTCCAAAGTTCCAGGGGCCGTTCTACCCACACCCCCACATCGGTTTTGGTGAGAATTAGCAAAGCCCAGTGGGTATAACAGAGACATAACAGGCACAGCAACCTCCATAGCTATCAGGTGATGGTGGCTCTCGCATCCCAGACAATACCCATCAAACCAAGCGTTGCCTGAAACTTTGTGTCCCTGAAGGAGAAATAAAAGAAGGAGGAGAAAAGAAAAATAAAAATTAGAAAGGCTCAAAAGAGGGAAGAGGTAAATTGCAGTGTACCTTGGGACAAGTTTCTCCTTGACATGGAGTAAAGGGTAACTTTTAGCTGAAGGAAGCATGTGGGGGAAGGCATAGTGACAGGGGAAGAACTGGAGCCACAGAGAGCCTGTGTACATGTATATGGGAGAAACTATAGGTAGAAAAAAGGACTGCAAGGAGGCTTTGATACAGACAGCAAGCTTGTCCATTAGCCTCAGTAGCACGCGCAGTCCTGCAGGTTACTTCTGCTTGAAGCTGTCCAGTGCTGCTGCCTCTTGTCAATGGCAATGCTTTTCTTTACAGCAGGGTTGAATTTGGGTGTGGAGGTGTGCAGAGACAGAAAACCCAAACCCCGTGCTCTTCCAGATAACATCTCTTAGCCTTTCCTGTGCAGAAGTTTCAAGTAAATCCGTCCAAGAAAGGTGGGCATAGCCACTCCCTGTGAGTAAAACTGGAGGGGTGCAAGACTTTGCTGTGGTTATTATTACTCAGAAAAAAAAAAAAAAAAGCATAGCTGAAGTTCATCCTAACCTATTCACAGCTGTGGAAAAATGATTCATTAGAAGTTCAGCATCTTCCTGGCACTGGTTAAAGTGGCTATTATAAACCCATCCAAGCAGAATTGCTGTTCTGGGAGCAGCTATTCTAGCACAAGCTTCTCACTCTGCTTTCAAGTAACTGCTCACTCCCAAAATAATTCTGAAGAAAAATCTTCGCTTGCTTCTTCAGTATATGCCTGACATCATACTTGTGGTCCATCAGTGATGGGGAATGAGGTGACCTGTAAGCAGAGACAGCTGGTGAGGAGGGGGAAAGAGACAGGAGATTTTCTGATCCCTGCATACAATTCCCGAGGGGCTCTGACAACATCCTCTTAACACATAGCACTGTCTTCTTTGGTATTGGTGATGCCAGTAGGGATTAGCTTTCACATTCATCATAGCGCTAATGCTGTAGAAAATGAGACCTTAATGCTTTAATTTATTTTCTTCTGGCTTTTGTAGGGTGCTTTTGCTACAGTAATGAACTGTCCATTGTGTAGCTTTGCTATCAGCAGGATGGGCTGCCAATGGCTCGATGGCATGCTGTGACGGGGAGACTTAGCGGTGGCTCTCCTCTGGCTGAAGGAGGTTATCTGTCATTCTGCCCGGAGGAGGTCACCAAATCCTCTCCGTCCTCCAAGCGGATGCAGGCATACAGCACTACTTGCGTTACCTCCCAGGAGAGGGGTCACAGACCTACCCCATCATTCATCTGCAAATGCTGCCTGAAAATCAGTGCTTCTATTACGACACTGCAGCAAGAACAGCATCCCACGAATTCCTGTAGTCTTTCTGCGTGCATGTCTGAAGCCCTCAGTGCAGGTACGGAAGACTGAGTGTTCACAACTGCACGTTAATCCAGCGACAATCCACCCACCAGCTCTGACTTTCTGAGGTAGGTTTGAATACCTCTGGGCCAAGCATTCCTCCTTGTCACCCCCAAGAATGTGCTTCTGGGCGCAAAAGTCATTAAGCAAAGCCAAACCGCAGCTCTGCTATCTCATTTTGTGGCTGCAAGTATTTGTTATAAATGTTTTTTAATGTTTCTTTTTTTTTTTCCATAACAAATGGTGCTTATTTTAAAACAAGAATTTCTGGGTAAGTTCCCTCTCCCCAGCTTTGAGGTACTTTCTCTCCTTAAAAAAAATTCTTATTTTGCATCCCTTGTGCCTTCTTTTTCTCCTTGTGTCACTCGTCTATTTTTCCGCTCTGGCAGATGGAGCTGAGGGAAGAAAAAAGAGGGAAATAAACACAAAAGTGAGGGGGAAAAGAAAGCACCCTCCCCAGTATTTTTATTGCTTTGAACTCACCCAATATAATTACTGATTTTTCTTAATTGAAACCCCAGCAAGCTGTATTACTCATGTTTTTTAAGCTATGCCTTATAGCCTCCTCCCTTCCTACTTTCGCTGCTTTAGCTCAAACCACCGATGTGCACTGACGTTCAGCTTTGCTGGGCTCTGGCTGTGGCTTGTCAGCCCTGGGGAGCAGCGCTGAGGCCAGTAGACTGCCCGGTGTTCAACATCGTGCCCAGGAGCCGCCTTGGCCCCAGGTGTTGCCATGCTCAGCGGAGCTTTTTCGGTTCCCAAAAGCCATGTCAGATGGTGGTAACTGTCAGTCATGAGTAACCACAGCTGGAGTTCAACCCCTGACCTGTAAGTCGCTGGTCAATCCATTAAGCCGTGCTTTCCTCCTACAATCAATTTTTTAATATCTCAGCTTTCGAGTCAAGATGACTGCGTTAGCTCTAACACACAAATAGCAGGATGAGCAAGGAGCTATATTTACCCTTTCTACACGCTTGGGCAAGAGGAGGTGGGGACACTGTGGAGCACAGTGGATGGATGCCCTCTGTTACCTGGCTGCTAACCAAACCCCATTTACATAGAAACAAACAAGCAAACAACAAGCGTGGAAAGAAGGAAGGATTCTTTCCGATGGTATCTTGCATTTTCATGTGGTGAGTCAGAGACAAAAGCATCTGCAAGGGAGCGTAGAAGCTCTTTCACATCTCCCTTTTGAGGAGCTGACTCTAGAAGCCTTGATTTTACTCTGGTATTTCCAACAGGAGTGCACGGTACTGTCACATCCTGCTTTCTTTGATAACTGGAGGTGAGGTGAGAAAGGTAAACCAGGCGTGTGCATGGACACTTCGATGGCTGGGATACTCCAACACCATCTTGGGAGGGCAGCTTCCTTGCTGACGAAAATCTGCCTTGCTCCGAAGGACCTCTGCTGTTTTCCGTTAGCCGAGAGAACCGGCTAGCCAGATTAGGGTGAGGAGAAAAACCCCGACACCCACAACACAGAGGCCATCCCACCCAGGCACACACACATTGCCAACCCAAGGCCACAGGAGCTTTGCGGGAAGAGAGGATGCCTGCCTTGCGTCCTTCAAGCAGCAACTTGAATGCTCTTTCAGTCCACCATTCAGGTGTCAACAGGATCACTACCGGCGACAGCCACACGCTCCAGCCCGTGGGTGACGGTGCCGCAGAGAGCTGCCTTCAGGTGCCGGGCAATTTGCCATCCCACAAGAAAACAAACATAAAGAATGAGAGCCACCACTTCAGGAGCCCTGGCAGAATGGAGCTACCCCAACCATATGGGAGAAATTACTTTTTCAGTCCAAAAGCGGCAGTCCAAAAGACATGGATCTTTCAGTGGATCGCAAAGCAAACTTTTGTCTGATTTTTGTTATATTTTAATAATAGACTTCAAAAAATGCAAGGCACTTCCCTCCTTGCTAACATATTTCCTTTACATTTAAGTAGAACTAAAGACTGCTGACACTAAGTATATGTAGGAAGCAAAATATATCCTCCCTTCCCCAAGAAACCCTCCTGCTCATTTGCGGCCCAAAACCTGAAAAACTTAGGTTAACTTTCCTTAATCCTCACATTCCAGGGTACATTTACGATTAGAGTAGTATAGGAGTAAAACGACTAAAAAAGCAAGCAAAAATCTATCACATACATGCTTGTATGTATGCAAGTGTGTGCCTATAGCTATATAATTCTCTGTAAAAGATACCGTTTTTCAGATTACCCAGAAACTGGTAAAATGCCTGGAAAATATTCCTTCCAAGTTTTCAGACCGGCCTCTGAAACTACACAAACAAATCTTGTCCCATTGGACTGCGTGGAGTAATTCGTGTTTGGCTTGGGCTCGGTCTGCTGCATGCGCATGAACTCGGTACGTGCAGATACTTGTCTGAGTCTGCGAGCCAGGTAGATAACTGTGTACATTTCTTATTTGCGTGCAATCTTGTCCAGCTGGCCCATAGCATTTGCGTAGGCTGTATAGGCAGACATAATTGCTGTATATGCTCTTGCTTTTCCTGCCCCGTTTAGCCAAAAGTTCGCTCTTGCAGGCGTACTGGACTGTGCTGCTCCCATGGGATTAAGGCGTGCAGTCACTTCATCTGAATTCGTCACGGGAGGGAGACGGTAGCCAAATATTTGCCCCTAAGGGCCCAGCTCTACCCCGAATTGTGCTTAGGGCTGGTTTCAAGGACGAGCACTCAGGGCAATTGCACAGGGCCTTGGGACTTGCAGGGTCTCATTAGAGTAAGGCAGGGAGCAGACCAAACCAGCCAAAATGAAGGCTAAGACAGGACCAGCCCATGGCTTGGACCCTGCCCAGGGTCACCCGAGGCGCTGCTTGCCCCTTGTTACCCCCCATTAATTGCCCCAACGTCAAACAGCCTGCAATATCAGGCAGTGATTTAGGAAAGAACTTGCTCCATAAATGCGTCTTGGGCTTCGTTAACCCACTAAAGCTCAGCCATGCACTCATACATCTCAGGAGGCTTTCTGTGCAACCCAGAGCATCTCCACGGGCACTGACATGCTAGACCTGCTTCAGGAGTGCTGCTATCCTAACTGCGTGTAAAACAGCACAAAAATGGGAGGTTTTACCTGGAAGAAAGAGAGAATAAAATCTATGTGCACAAAGAAAGCCCTTTTGGGGAAAATTGTGAGGGCCAAGCTGCCACTGGGATGAAAGAGGAGGGGAACAACCGGCAAAGATTATCACATCCTAAGCAGAGGAGGGTATAAAGGAAACAAAACCTGTAAAATTATAACACTCAAAACAGACATTTGTTTGACTTCCATTTTAAGTGGCTAGATTTCTGGCTTCTCGTAAACTCCCATGACACCAATTGATGGAGACACAGAGGATTAACTTGCAGACAACCCATTGCAAACTTCAGCCGCTCTGTAACCATTTAAGCAGATAACTCTGGTTTTATGTAGGGCAACTGGTGGGGAAAATGTGTCACCGTTTTCTTTCCTGATTCCTTTGAGTGGTAAGATGAGAAGCGAGAACACTTCAGATCCTGAGAGCTCAGCTTCCCTTCCCCCGGCACCGGGGCTGCCTGGGTCACCCCCACAAATGCCAAAAGATCTTGCGAGGCAGCCACAGGAAACCAGAGGCATCTCCCAGAGTCACAAAAGCTGGTCCTTACCTGCCTCAGGGAAAAGAGGGAAGAGAAATAAAGCAATTCGATCCCCTCTGCTGCCCAAGACAGGCAGCTGAGTGCTTCATGTGGTGGCCCATCCCTTGGATTTGTATGGTACGCATAGCGAGAAAATATGTTAGTCCTATTTGCTTTACTGGGCTTTGCCACGCCGTGAGTGTGACTACCTGGCAACAAGTAAACCTCCCCAGATCCCATCCAAAATGAAACACAAGTTCTGGGATACAGTCTGGAGCGTGTTTGGAGAGCAGGGCAAAGAGAATTGTTTTTTGGTGTCCTAAAATCCCACTCAGCAACCTAGAAAGCTTTTCCCTGGGTCATCAGGAGCAAACTCACTTGCTCCCTTCAGTCTCCTGGGGGAAGCAGCAGATTGGCTGAACACAGATTTTGGTTCCTTTCTGGCAGGAGCCCGGCTGCCCCACCAAGGCATGGCAGCCAGCAGAGCCCGGTGCTCTGCCCATGCAGGAGGATGGCAAGGTGGTGGGAAACCCACCCCGGTCACATCAGAGCTCTGCGGCACAGCTGCCGGGTGTGCTGGCAGTGAGGAGGGTGAGGGCAGGTAGTGCGCAGTGCCAGAGCTGCCCTTGGGGAAGAGCAGGGGATGCAGGAACCAACAACAGCCCTTGGGCTGCTCCAGCCTGGTAGTTCCCAACACCTCCTGTGTTACAGCAACAAAAACAGTCAAAAGAGCCCCCTGAGACTCATTTTGTCAGGAAGCAGGAAGGGGTGGTTGCAGTCTCCCAGGCCTCACCTTGTGACCGGAGCTGTTGCCCCTAGCCCTGCTCGTGTTCCCAGCACAAGGGAGCCGGGTGAGAAGGGATAAAGTTCTACTTGAACTTGCCTCCAGTTGACGTGAGAGGCCAGACTGGACAACCAGCAAGGACTGCAACAAAGGGGGGGGTCAAAAACCAGCTTTAAACCATCTCCACAGCCCCTTTTGCATTTAAAGCAAGAGAATGGAGCAACTTCAGCCTCCGTGTGTCCAGCCTGCTGCTCCGTTGGCTCACAGTATGGCAAGTCTAGTGACTCAGTAATCTGTTTGCTGTGCATTTTTTGAAGCAGGAACATAATTTAATTCCCCTTAAGGAGATCAAAACCAGGAAACATTTAAGTAGGACTTCCTGCCCAGTGTGAAATACAAATTCTTTTCATCATGGAAAGCTAACTGAGCTTAAACAATAGTAAATGAAACTGGTTATGCAATGAAGTTGTAGGAGATCAAAGCTGATTTTGGTTTTTAATTAAGATAACAAGGTGCCTGGATTAAGGAAGCTAGTGGTAACCCACTGCCTAACTACTTAAAGAAACACAAACACTTCCCCATTAACTTGGTGCACGCACAGAAGAAAATGAGGTGGCGTAAGAATTTGCCTGTACTTACAGTCAGGAATTGAAACTGGGAAACGTCCTAAGTGCATTTATCTACACCAGACACCATTTCTTCAAGAAGGGAGAGGATCTCATGAATCCTACTGAATATTACCTCCTCTTCCATCTGTCTCTTCTGCCCACTTCTGCTGCACATCCCTTTAAATATGTGTGTTTGCATGTATTACTAGGTTGTCTGTCTACACAAAATCCCTGCTGTTCCTCTTCCACCCATGGGGCTATCTAAATTTCACAATCTTGTAGGTTGTTCCAGTCAGGAAGAAAAGTCAGTGCAGGGCTTCGGTAGTTTTTTGGAAGCAGCTTTGTTTATTTACAAAGGAGAGACAAACTCCTGTGTGACACAGCAGGAGTCAAGCCACAGGAGAGGGTTTCTCTGTTCCCAACTTCCCCTGCTGTTTTGGCCAAGCCCCCCACCCAAAAGCCCCTTCTCTCTGGGCTTTTCCCAGGGCCACACACTGTGCTTGCTCAGGCGTCTGCCTTTGTCTGGTTCTGCGCCCGCTCCACACTTCTCCTCCTGAGCTGCCTGGCTTCACACCCACACTCACCTCTTCCCAAAACAGCTCCGCGCCAAAGCTCCCCTTCCCAGAGCCTGAGCACTCCCGAGGAAAACAAACGAGCCCATGGTTTGGGCAAAGACCTCTGTGCACGGTGGAGGTTTCGAGCCAGTCATTATTTAGCTGCCTGCTTTCCCGAGGCTTTTGTGGGGGCTTTTTAAAGGAAAAATCTGAGAATGGGGGTTAATCTGGGGTCTACCTTATTAGTCAAGCCATAAAGCCTTTCAGGAAAGCCCTACAGAGCAGACTGGGGCTGAAGCCAGTAGGTTTCTGTAGAGTCTCGGAATATTTATAGGACCGTGTTAGGAGTGAATATCGGTGCATGGTTGTTGGAGATGAAAGGGAGTTTAGCCTGGCTAACACCGCAGGACTGTTAGAGGGTTTTATCTCTTCTGCAAGGTTACGTGCACCATCTATATGTTTCAGTAGTGAGCGTACCGCTCCTAAGAACCTTGAAACGACGGTTCATTAAGCTTGCAGGAATGTTATCGTTTTCCATAAAATTTGATAGGATTTTCCAGGACCTGTGATGCTTCAGTGTAATGCATTCTTGGCTATCAACAGTCATCTCGGGCCTCAGGAGAATGCTCTGCAGAAACTATAAAAAGGTTTTAAACATGCATTTTGATTTACGGCAATGTCGAGTTCCTCCTGCGGTGTGATTGGGGTGGGGATTCAGAACATATTTCTGGGCTTTGTTCAATTTCCACACTTCTCTTCCCAGTTACTTTTGAAATCATGTTGTTCACTCAGCCTTAACTGTAGTTTAGCCCATACTCATACCACCACATGGCAGAGATTCATGGGGAGGGGACTGTTGTCAGAAAAAACTGCTTCAGAGCTTGGATGCATAAGTCTTCTCCTTGATTAATTTAGCCACCTTATTTGTTGAAAACCAGGGCTTGTCCCTCTTAAACTAACTCAGAGCTATTTAATGGAGAGACAGGACTGTCAGGTCCCTAGGGCTTGGTCTGCAACCACAGTCCAACCTCTGTCATTGCATAAAGGCACTCCTGTGTGTTCACCTCGCCCATCCTTGGTGCAAATACTGAATGCTTATTAGTGCAGGACGTGTCTGCGAGGGAAACCGGGCTGTCTGCCCCTGCCCTGTCCTGGGAAGAGCTGCTATCATCTCCCATCCTTTAAATTCCACTCAGTCTTTCTGAATGAACATGGTGCTTATTCACAGCCTGATTTGCAGTCTGCTTAAGTTAGTGGGAGCCTTGCAGTGAGCTTGGGATCTGGTGCTTACAGACCCAGCAGCAGCAACTGGTGACTGAGGTCTCCTGTTTAATCCCAGGCAGTTGGCAGGGGCAGGCCAACCTTCCCTATGCCTCACTGGTGATCTGCAAACACTCTTTCATCTTGAGAGGACAGATCTATAAACTTTCTGGGACTGCAGCCCTTGTGCTAAGAGTCTCAGTAAAGAGTGGCTGCAGTGCTGCTTTAGGCAGTGGGGAGGGATATTTGTCATGTCAGGCTGAGTATGGAGACCTCCTGTAATATCCCAGGATGCAGACTCTTTCTCCACATCCTGAAGGGATTCTTTGGGAAGATAATCTGTGCCATATCTTAGAAAGAGTTTGCAGAACAAGCAGCTTGATGCCCTTTCATTAAGAACAACATTTGCCCCTTTCCCTTCTCTGAACCACAGCCTTTGCAATTTACCAATTTGCAGCTCTGTACCAATAGGCAGGTCCACTCCCGCCTCTGCATTGTGTCATACGATATAATCACCTGCACCCAAAAAGGGGATGTATCCCTTATCTCATAACCAGCAAGGGCTGACTTTGAACCACTGGCCCAAGGGTCTACGTCTTACTATCATTTCTTTGAATCTTCTAGGCATGCTTCTTCTGTCCCTTACTAATGAAGTTTTGCATTTTATTGCTGCAAAGCATTCACCCTGAAAAAAAAACCAACAAAAAAAAAAAAATAAAAAGACCAATCCACGCTGAAAACATCACAGCCAAGCCAGAGAGATGTTTTTAAACATCCCCAAAGCAACATCTTTGTGTTGGTGAATAACAGGACTTCCAGCAATCCGGGTGTCTTTGTACAGAGCCTCGTGAATAAGCAAATCACAGATCAATACAGGCCACAGTGTGCGTTACTCATTAGCATGCTGGGAGCTGGGAGCCCAGAGATGATATCAAACACCAGCCCCCCCTTCCCCCGAAAAGAGCCTACTGATAGGGCAGTGTGTGCTGCCAACAGTGAGTCATTCATCACTCCGTCCTCGTTTCACAACAGCATGATTCAGTGTTTGTAAAGGAAAGTCTTGACTGCAAACATTACCCTCATTCAGCCGTCGTTGGCCTCATTGCAACATACAGCATAGATTGTGCTCCGCTTGATATTGGCCAGGACAGTAAATCAGTGGAGGCAGAGCATCCCCCGGTGATCTGGAGATCTGTGGAAACCAAGAGCAATCTGAAGAGAGACTGTGCTATGAAACTTCTGCCCTTGGTTTGCCTGACACTCATCCTCTCCACACTGCCTCCAAGCCAGCCCCAGCGGAGAAGCCCAGCTGAGCGCCATGCCCGTTAAACTCTGGGATGAAACTGAAGCAAAAGTTTCAGGCCATAAGGTGAATTTTCTCATTGCCAGCCCTACAAATTCAGCCCGGGGAGAGGGAAGAAATTAAGCAGTGCTATGCCCTTCCTGCCTCTTCAGTTTCCAGCAGCTGCAACGCTGTGACTGCAGGCTGACAGTTTTGCTGATAAGGCAGAAAACAGAGTGAACTCACCTTGCTTTTCCCTAACCATATTAGCTTCCTCTTGCCAGCAAGATGAAAACTAGTTTTTGTCAGTCAATGCAAAGCACTCTGAGTCTCTCAGAGTACAGATATGCTGATCAAAGAGATGCTCTATAAGAGAGGAAGGTCAGCTCTACAGGATCAGCAGAATTGGTGTGGTTTGGCGGTGCTTAAACTGACATGAGCTGTAGGAAACCAGAAAGGGATGGGATGCAGGCAGTCTCCCCTGTGCATGGTTCATTAGGCTGAAGGAAGATTTAGCCCCTAATCAGTTTTCTGATCTTCCTTAAGACCATCTACTATCCTGCTTGCTGTTTCTGTAATTCTCCTGTTCACTTTTATACAGCCACCAGCGTCAGGCAGCAAAGCAATTAGGGTAAGTGTGGCATTGTCCCATCCAGCCTTCTTCCCATCCAGGCTATGCACAAATCCCAGATTTGATCTGAAAGGTAGTTTGAAAGTCAGAGTAAAATGTTTTCTAATAAGCAAGTAATTAGTAAAAATACTTTCTATTTTTCTTATTTTCCCTTTTTTTTCAAGCAAGAATAATGAATGGCCTTCTGATCTAGAGCTATATCCAAAGCATGTATAAATCAGCAGAGTCCCACTTACTTCTATGGTGCTTTGTCAAACTACACAAGCTGCAGATAAAGCCTTTAATGTTTCCACAAAGCAGAGTTATCAGGCTCCTTGTGGGCTTGTATGAGTTAACAGAAAGAGCTCTCAAGCAAAGTTATCCATCACTTGGCTATCTACAATCACCAGTGTGCAGGTAAATCACCAGGGTTCTGCTACCAGATGTTAAAAAGGCAGTTGACCTTCTTGTATATTCCACACATGAAAAGAGCTCAGTAAATTATTTGACTTTTAAACAACAATATTCAACAATTTACTACAGAGCCCACTAACTGGATGAGGTGTTAACCTGGACATCCTGACCAAATTCCAGCTGGGTTAATTATACGGTGCCTGAATGTTCCCCTCTGTATCAATTGTGACAGTATTTGATGTTATTTTTTGCTTTCCCCTCAAAAGACTGTGCTGGAATCCTTCTGTTGCTGTGTTGCACACCAAAAGCGTATGCACTACAATTGTAGATGAAAGATCTCTCTATGTAGAGTTTTAAAAGCACTCATAAATGCATTCTTTATGAGCATAGGAGCTCTAATGCATGGATATGATTGTTTATACTGCTTTTATTGATGCTATTATTGTTTCTGCTGTTTCAGATACTATTTACTACTACTGCTTTTTCCTGTCAAGTCGTGAAATACAGATTTGGATTAGCATTAAAATCAGAACGTGCATTTACCCAGAGTAATGTGGCATTCAAATTTTGGATTCCAATTCAGATCCATTTTAAGGCAAAACCATCAATGGCAAATCCATATTGAGATTACAGTGTGAATTTCCCAAATCCCATGGGCAGGAATTGCTGCCAGAGCTGTGAATAGGCTTACTTCAAATCAGGATTAGATCAGAAACAAATCAAAACAAAAAAGGAGAAAGAAAGACAGGCTACTGTGCTGGAAAATCTTACTAATACTACTTAGGGACTTGTCATATAAGATGTAATCAATAAATACTATGTTGTTGTGGTTGTTCTGTAGGACGTATTGACTAGTAATTCTACACATGGTTGTCTTGGCCGCTAACTTTTATGTATAGTTTTCTCTGAGTACCTCCCTTGTTTCTGTGTGTACCAAAGAGTTCATATTCTTGGCTCACAATAAGAAACATCAAAAGGCAGAAGCAAAATGAGGAGCAAAGTTCCCTTTGCTAAGGGCACATGCTGTGGCTGCAAGGTTGGGCTGTGGGCGAGACCTGGAAGGGAAGGAAATTCCAGCTCTGGTGAATTATCAAGTAAGCAAGCTGTCTTGCCAAGGAGAAATGCCTGTGATCTGCCAGTCATACTGCATGGCTGATTTAAGGGACTAAAACTATTGGAGACTTTTCACCCAGCTTAAGGCACATTCTGTGCGCTTCAATGCAAAGACAGTGCATTTGAAAGGATAAGAAGAAGAGCTAAAGTTTTTATCAAAATCTGTGGTCTATGGTAAATTTGCAAGAAGGAATAATAAAGAGTACAGGGCAAAATTCTGCCTTGCAGAGTGAAGTATGGACCTCTTGTGAATACTCTGTTCATATTCACCGGGAATATCCTACTCATCAATACAACCTGGGCAAGGTCGATTTTAACCTTAAAGCATCTACCCAACAAATGACATTCATATTACTTGGCTAATTAAACATAACTACCCAAACACTACCTGTCAACTCGGAGAGTTAGCAAAAAAATGTCAACTGTATTACTTGCTTACATTCCTTCATTAACTAGGCCACATTTCTAGACCTAGCCTGATCCACAGATGGACCAAAGTGGAGCTAGCTGACTGTTGAAGTTTGTTCAGTCCTTGCCTTGCTAAGCCTATGACCTACTGCAATCCCAGTAGGTAGGGGGCCAGCAGGACAGTTTACCCCAGCTGTTTCATCTGAGAGGACATACAGGACTCTGGTTCCTTACAATACGATTAATATGGCACAGGATTAAATTTTGGTTTGGGCTTTTCTGTAAATCAGTGTTAATTCAGGGGCAGGAGTGCTGAATGCTGGATACCTGTCCACCTCCAAGGGGATGGAAGCCATCATTTTTTCCACACAAGCCGCCAGCCAGCTATCAGCTTGAAGCATCCTTCAGGGTGTATGGGATTAAACCAGAACATTCGTTGGCACAGAGCCCATGGCTTGTTTTTCTTGCACAGCACCTAGAACCAGCAAGCCCTGTGCCCATAGCCCTAACAATAATTCAGACTACTACAGAGTCATATTAATGATGTGCCTAGCACAAACCATATAACCCATATAACCCATCAGTCACCATTCTTCCTCCTCTCTCCAGCTCAGTTTATTTCCTAAACTCTAATAAAAAGCTATCTGTTTCAAAGTGCATATGGTGCATACCTGGCAGGAAAGGGTTTATATTCTGCTCCTTGTACACTAAAAGAAGGTGCCCCAGCACTGCACACAAGCCTGTAGCTGTGAAGAAAAATTTTCGGATGCTGTTCATCCCTGAGGTGGTTCTCCCGGCCGCAACATTGAATGTGTCCTTTGCTACAGTGGAGAGAGAGCTTGCATTCAGCTGGTAGTGCTGCTGCACCTCAGTCTTATCTAATTATATTCTATAAAGTGAGTTATTTGCCACCTATTTACATAACCTCTCCTCCCTCTCTCTTCCTACATGTGCAGCAGCCCCTCAGCTGCTCTGTCATTTGGCCACAGAGGCACCAGTTTGCTAATCTAGTTTCATGGTCTGATAGACCTGGACAGTGATCAGTTTGCTTCCAAGGCATTTGTGTAAGAGGGAAGAGATCTTTGATCCCTATTGGCAATTCAAGCTAATAGGATTGCTCTTCTTACGCCTCAACCAGATTGTCACAGTATCCTCATGTGACAGTCTGCAGTAAATCCCATTCCCAGAAATTTAAGCCTGTGGCCTCTAGATCCAAAGCCATTAACTTTGTGACAATTAATGGGTTGTCAATACAGTCCCCCTCTATGCAAAATTCAAAACAAAAGCAGGCTGGCAAAACATAACTTCCCTCCAAGGCCAGTGGACCCTTTATGTACGTACTCTGCACTGCCTGATGTATGAGGTGATGGAACATTTGAAAGACCTGCTGCAAAGAGACAAATCTGGGGCACTGTACCTAAATGCCAGGAAGAGGACTTAGCAATATCCCTTAATCCACAAGACATGAGATGGGGGGATACTGAGAGAGGAGGGCAGCAGGAAGTGAGGCAAGACCGTGATTTAAAACCACCCTGTAACGGGGAGCTTCAAATGCAAAACTTTCCCTCCTGCCTGAAGGGAAGAGAAGTGTCCAAAGGAGGCTGGCTCCACCACTCCCCAGGAGGCCTGAGCAAGGCCACCTCTGCCAGTTCCACATCCTTCCTGCACGCAAAACTCCCCTTCTCCTCTCACACACGCTTCTTTCGCTCTGTGCTCTACTAACAATGAGGGTGGCTGCACACTGAATTGCAGGGCCCTTTGGAGACCATGCGAAGGAAAGGACTCAGAAAATCTCATTGCTCAACAGGACTGCGAAATTGAAAGACAATAAACCGCTCAAAACAAAGACTATTGGATGGGGCATGATGGAGACAGGCTGGGAGGGAACATTACGCAAAGGGTCATCAACGTTCATTTTATTTTATAATCAAGATATAAAAAGGCACCTGTCCTGAGCCCTGGACATCTTTACCGGGGAGCTCTGGGTGGACATCTCAGCCCTTCGGAAAGAGGTGGCACCCAAAATCCAAAAGAGAGCTTTGACTACACCATATCCCTGGGCCAGCTCCTGCCAGTCCTCCATCCTGCCTCTTCTGCTGTTTTCAAAGATCTGCCTTCCTGAGCCACACAAAAGAAAACGCATTTTCATGTCAGCCTGTTCCTCTAAACATTCAATTACCCTGTCAAATACCAAACACCTCTTCTTTATGGGAAATTCCTCTGGCAGACTCCACCTCTTCCTCCTGCCAACTGCTCTTTGCTTTGTCCTTTTAAAGTGGGGCTAGAGGCAACAGTTTCTGCCCTTACTTGTTAGCAAAGGCAATTATGACCACCTTCTGTGAGTAATTACCCATTTCTCTCTGGTTCCTACAAAAACCTAAATTTTATACAATTACAGGCTACCTGGCAACCCTCGTGCTGCTGGGATGCACAGCAGAGCACTCAATGCAAGCCACGTTTCAGGCAGTTAAGTGCTGTGTATATTACTTTTTTTGTTGTCTCTCAGGCAAGTGGTGCGATCTGCAGCGTACAGTGACAGCTTAAGGGCTGGAAGAGCTGCCTCCTTCCTCCCCTCCCTCCCTCTCTCTCACGCTCTCAGGAAGCCACACCGGGTCGCTGCCCAAGCGGTATGGTTACGTCAGTGGAGACCTGCACTTGGGCCAAAATAGTCCTGTTGCAAAGCAAGGTATAACAAACTGGGAGGCCACCGGAGTACGCTGCTCCCAGGACCCCGACTGCTGTGCTGCGCTGTGCCATGCACATGGACGAACTAGCCTTTCTCTGTGCCCCACTGTGTTACATGACAGTGGCGCGTCCAAAATCCAACTCAGCTCCCCATTTTTAGGCAAGAAATAGCCTTCTTTAAGAAATACAAAGTATCTGTGGATTTTGCAGTGAGAGCAACAACTGAAACATCCGTTCTTTAAGCTTGCAATTTCAACCTTTTCTGCAATTTCTGAGACACAGCACAGCCCAAGCGAGCTGTGGCTTCCCATGTACCTACAAAGTACCTGCCTTCCAAGACCTTCCAGCTGGTCGCACACCCAGCTCAGTTACACACATATCCCAATGAGATTAGTGATCCTGAAGTGCTTCTGGCAATGCCCAACCATCCCCTTTCTCAAGAGAGAAGGACTGAATTTGGTGACTAAGTTCCAACTAATAGCTGTTCTAAGGTATCGGACACTTAATGCATGTTTCTTGGTCTTGGTATAATGCTTTGTGATGCCTCCTGCAAAATGGCAATCGTGTATTAAAGGTATCAGAACTGATTCTGCTCTCAGCCTGCCGTGACTGATTATTTGCATCTGCCTGTGATGAACACAAAATGCTCCCTACTCAGAAAGCATATGCCTCCTGCCTACTTTGTGTGTAGGCAACAACGACTGACCCAAGGCAATAGCCCACAGACTCAGCTGAATTTATACCTGCTTTTTCCTGAGAAGAGATTAAGTGAAAGGTCTGGATATTGAGCCCGTGTCCCTGGTGTAATAAAAGGATAATTTCACTGAAATCAATGCATCACATAGATGGGAAGCAAACTTAAATTCAGAATTAAATTGTACGTCAGGATGGCACTCAAACAGGCAGAAGCAATAGCAGCTTGAATTACCAGTGTGCCGAGATGGTGTCCCATTCATTCCACACATCTGCCATTTACATCAGGTCTTTGTGATTAAATACAACCCTGCAAAGGACGAAGATTATGGTACTCATACAAATGTCCCTTTGGTATCCAGGGTTGTGTACGTGTTAGGAAACAAACCAACTACTCTGTGCAGGGGACAGTTTTCTGTGGGCTGTGTTATCCAGAAAACAAAGCAAGTTGCTCTGTGAGCAGCAGAACTGACACAACCCAGTTTCTTACAGATTAATGCCTTGTGACCATAGTTTTTCACTGCAGTAACCTCTGGACCCCTCTGTCAGGTGCTTTTTGATCTTTCCCACCTCCAGAATGCTCCCATGCCCCCTCCACACTCACCCATCCGAGTCCAAGCCCCTCTGCATCATCTTGCATGTACCCCAGCCACTGAGAGGCCACGGGACAACATGCGCTTTGGTCGATCCCAACGCTGCATGTTGACCAGACAAACCCTGGGCACATCCACTGAGCTGAGCAGGCAGAACAGAACAGATAACATTGAAATCACGCTGCAGCTTTTTCTTCACCAGAGGCACCGATTTTAAGTATGCCACAGGAAAATCAGTGCCTTCTGAATAACCATCCGTTTCCATTAAACTCGTAGGACTGTAACACCTTTTCAATCTCTATCCCTATGTCAAATTTGGCTACATTAGTCAATGGGCTCAGTTTCTTGTGGGAAGGGGGGAAGTTTGAGAGACAAATGCATGGAGAGAAATGCAATCACATAAGATTTGCTTCGTTAGGGAAGTAGGCAAAAATAAAAAAAGCTGCATATTTAGCTGATATAGAGCAAAGTAAGAGGACATACATTGTCAGAGGGTGTGACCCTGTAGGATTAGTTGCATGTGTGATGGAAATCTCTATCAGAACATAAAAAGGACCAGAAATTGGCCCGTGTTCTCTTTTTGGCTCTGGAGAGACAAACTCTCCAGGTTTTGACCAGATACAGAATACAAAACTATAAATTGACAATTTTGTGTTGCCTCCCATTCCCAGAGGATTCCTGAATACTTCAGTAAAAGATAACCTCCCAAATCAGTCACTCAGTGCCACGCTTGGAAGGCAATTCCTCCCTGTCCCCTGCTGGCTCTTGCTTTCCTCTTGGAGCTTTTGTTACCGACTGTCACATTTGTTGCGCTGCTGTCCTTGAAAAAGCAGCTATCTGCAAGAGCCTCCTGCAGCCCTGAATTCCAAGGGTTACAATGACAGCGCTGCCTGAAACAGTATTTCCTTTTCCACGTTCTGCATTTGCCAGCTGTTAACTTCATCAAGATCCTATGTTGTGAGAGAGTCTTAAAAAAAAGGGGGCAGATCTGTTTTCTCCATAGCCTTTGTGGGAAGGCTTTCAGGCTAGATTCGACCCTGAAAAATAGTGAATTCAAGGGGGTGCCACGACGTGGCAGGCAGGGCAGAGAATAATTCAGCCATAATTTTGAAAGACTGCTCCCGGTTCAGGAACAATCACCAGTCACCTCTGGCTTTTTAATGTCAGCCTTCCTGATAAACAGAGGGAGTAGAAATCACCTCCTCTTTTCTGAAATAATAATCACTTGTCTTAAATATCAACGGCACTGGAAAAGCTGCGTCAGGCCCGAGGTTGCTGGGCTGGATTTCACTGCCCTCCCGAGACAATAGCGGATCTATAGGACACCCTGCGCCATACGCGCCTGCGGGATGACTCAACTCACAGCTGTCCCTCCTACCCAGGCACAGAAGTGATAGCTTTGACCTTTTGCTCATGGAAGAAATGATAGAGAAGAAAGGTTCTCCACATCTTTGGGACAAACTGCAGTGTCACTTTACCGGGGAAAGGCAAAGCTCTGGAACAATTTGGGGTAGGAAGTGAGGAAGGACTGTGCATTGACTGAAATGGCAGGTGACATTTCAAAAAGGCAGGACAGGATTAAGCAAACTGGAAGAGGGACAGGATGCAGGCGTGAAGAGATCTTTAATATCACACATACTCTGGCACACTTTTCACGTGGCACATCTTAAAGCTGTTGCATCCCTCCCATGCCCACTTCCTGGAGCGCTGCCTCCCTGGGGAGCACCCCAGCTACAGAACCCTCTATCCTCCCATACACCTCTGCTGTTTCCTAGAGCTCTCCTGTCTAGCTGTGCCCCGAAGCTGACTTTGCTTCGTGGAGGGAGAACAGATAGACCCTGTGCAGCTGCAAATATCCCATGAGTTGCATTGGGATCCAAGATCCATTGCATTTTCCCATCATAGCAGCTAAAGGGTTTCAGACTGAAGGTAAGTTCACCAAAGGCTTTTGCTCTGCTGGAAGATGCTGGTGCAACTCCGGACTACCTTTTGTGAGAGCAGAGTTAGGGCAAGGCTGAGCACTTTTGAAAATCCTGCCCCAAAGCGGTGAAAGGATCATATGAACAGAGCCATTTAATTAATAAATCCAGTGTCATTTAATTATAGCTAATCCTTTTACGGAGAACGCTGCCATCACACAACAATTCCTCCAAGCTGTCAGTGTCTCTGAGCTACCGCTATTATGCAGCCTTCCGAGGTGGGGGATCCACAATTATTAATTCCAGATCTGTGCCCTGCCAGCTCTCCTGGATTTGATGTGGATCACATGTGAGTACTTAATGGTGTTTTTGTTGAATTAACCAAAGGACACATCCAGTGTTTATGTCTAGGTGCACCATGGGCTGGTATCAAGGGTTGATTCCACGGCATCCTGCCTCCCACTCCACTTCCCAACAGTTGCTTTGTGGGACATCTGTAGGCAGCTCCCCAAAGAGAGCACTTTTCTGTTTTCCAGCATCTGCAACCACTCCAGAAAGAAAATCAGCAAAAGTACACACATGAAGACAGTGTCCAAGTGGAACCAGAGGGAGCGTGTGGCTAGCTGTCCTTTCTGCCGATGCAGGAGTGGAGGTGTAGGGTCTATGGAGAGCAACGAGGTGCTGGCAGAGGGCCAGGTTCTTGTGTCCAAAGTGTATTGTCTCACACTTTCTCATTAGTTGGTCTAGCAAGTCCCAAGATACTTTCCACAAATATGTTTTCCACAAATTTTTCCTGATCAAAACTGTGTAGATAAGCCAGTGTGCCCTTGGTTCTCAGCCTGTGTCACTGGCATTAACATCTCCAACTCCAATGGAAATGACAGAGACCACCATGAGAGAGAAGAACTGATCCCCATACCTCCAGCACCTTCCCTGAAAGAGCAAATAGTGAAATCATCTGTTCTTACATAAGCAGATATGCAGAGTAACACTCTGACTCCCAAATATCTAAGTGGGCTAAGTAGGAACAGAACTTGCTTCTGGACAATAAGGCCGCATCCTCAGTTCTGTATAAGCATATGTCTCTCCTCAAGGTTCTGGGATTTTTATTGTTTATCTGGACAACAGTTAGCTATTACCAGCCTTTACTTTGCCAAGCTATTTCAGATGATGCCTAATGACGCAAATTTTTCTCACAAAAACATACCTGCCTTTACCACCAAAGATGGTTAGGGTCACACAAAGACATCTGAGGGGTAAAATCTGCCAAAAAAAATGTATTCAGCCTTTCTCTTCTGCTCTTCCTCCCTATTCTTACCTATCCTCTGTTCACACAACAGTGGGCAAAGTTTCCCATCCTCCCATGCACAGTCTACTATTTATACTAATATTACTCAGCTGGTTTTGATCCTTGCATTCAGTCAAGCCTCGTCCAACAACAGGACCTGAGCTGGCTGGGAACAAGGGTGTCCTTTTGCTACCTTCACCTTGCCCCAAGTGTTTGGGCATGTCAGAGCAAGTTCTGGCTGCAGTCTCAGTTGTCTCTCCAAGTTGTCTCTGGCTGCAGTCTCAGTTGTCTCAGTTGTCTCTCCAAGGAAATGGGCAACCCTTAACTCCCAGTCCCATATCGTGGGCTCAGTCCCAGGCTGATGGGCAAGACTCTCAGCTGGTGTGACTGCGATAAGTCAGTGACCAACGCTAGCCGAAGATATGGTTCATGGCTGCTCTGAGAATGATTCCTGATTTTCAGGAGCAGCCCCAGCCTGTGGTCTTACTTCTTGGTGGCAGTGCTAGGCTGGAACTCAAACAACACAGGAAATGAAAAAGCAGCTCTAAAAATAGAAGGTTCCGTCTAACACAGTGACACCTGCTAGGAAAAGTTAAGATCAGAGTTGCAGCCCCCTAATTCTGAATTCCCCTGTGTTTTGTTGTTGCCAGTTCCTGTCCGAACACCACCACATACTGCTCCTCTACCCTTCTGCTGCCCACAGAGGAAAGCCCCCGGAGGGCGGATGTCGGATCCTGCCAATACATGCAAGAGGGATGGTGAGACGAGCTGTGTGGGATGGGCAATCTGAATAGCTTCTGCACCTTCACAGGGAGCAGGAACTGAAGGGCAGAGGATGAAGGGAGGCTAGGGAGGGTATAGCACGGCGTTAAATAACCTGCCCCTTTTTCTAAGCCCACAGTTCCTGGGGAAGGCTAGATATGAGGAGGCTGGAGGAAGTAGAGCTGAACTGATGGGAGCAAAATTTACACCACCTACCACAGACTCCTGTGCCCCATGCAGAAGTCAGCAACTCTGCAGAGCTCCCACGAGGTGGGAAAACGGCCTCAACATTTGGCCCACCATGTTCCCAGAAGACTTGCACGCGATGATGGTGTAAATAACCTGTCTGGGATCCCACACACAATATTTAGGGTGAGCTGGACTGAAGAGCCCCACCAGTCCCCTGCAACCCTTGGCACAGCCTAGCCCTCTCCCTTTGCCCCAGGAGGGCTTTGCTTCTACCTTGCTTTTCTCCAGACAGTGGGAGAGAGGCTGATTTCCATCACTCTGCATTTCTCCTTCCCTTAATGAATAAGGGAAAGAGCAAAAATACTCAGAGCAAGGAAGCACTCACTTGCAGTCTTCATACTGGGGCTCTGTATGATTATTGCCAAAGCAAAGAAGAGTAGTTCCTTCTGGTGGGAATTACTGGGTGAAATACTGTGGTCTGCATTACACTAGAAGTCGTGACAGAGAGTAAAGCTGGAATTAGAAGGGTGCTGGGACAAGCTAAGTCCACCACAACCACAAGCAGATGGTTAGTTCAGACAGGTCTCCAAGAGCATCCACCCCTCAGCCTGCGGCCACAAAATGCTCCCCAGGGCTCTGTAACAAGCTCGAGACCAACAGCAAAGAACAAAAGCCACAGCTTTTGTGTGCCCCAGGAAGAGAGCAGTAGCAATTGCAGGCACCCCCAGTGTCCTCAGTCCCCACTGTAAAACTCCCAGATGAGCTTTGGAAATTGGCCAGGCCTCACGTTACAAAGGGAACGGGGAAAAATCCAACATCCAGTGGTACCTCCCCATTTGACCTAAAGGGGCAATTGCAGAGGTCAGCTTGACCCCAGGAACATTAACAAGATACACAAGACAGGACAACATAGAGGCTGTCCTGCCTCTAAGACAACCTTCTCCTTAGCTTTAGCCACTCTTCTGAGCTTCTGCTGATGAGGAAAGGAGACCTGGGAGCCAAATTGTCCTATAAGTTGAGGGAAAAAAGTCTTTCACAGCTTTTTCTTTGCCTTCCTTTCTGGCCTTAGGAGGAGTAAGTCTCTGAGGGAGGCCTGTTTATTTGCCAAGGAATTGTGGAGTTTTGCACCTCCCTTTATTCTTACAAAAAGATAGGGGAAGATCCAAGCCTTGCAGAGAAATATGTTTTGGAATCTCTCCAAAGGCAATGACAGTTAGAGGCGAACAGACTTCCTTGGAGAATAAAAGTGGAGATGGAGCTATGTGGCGCTGAACTTCAGTTTAGGCTTGGCAAATTCTTCGGATCTATGAATCTGTGTCATAAGCAAGGGTGTTTGCTACTCATTTGACCCCAGAGGAGATATTAGCAGCATGGGCACCGCAGCACCCAGGCGTGTAATGGGGTATGTCTGAAAGGCATCACTGTATTTCGTGCACGCATTCTCAGCTGGAGTGAAATTAGGTAGCTCAGGCACTCCCATCCCTGGCAGCGTGGCTCCAAGCCAGCCGCAAAACCCACGCAGAAACTCTGAGGTGCTCGGCTATCACTAAACTCCGCATTGCTGTGACTACCAAGTAGTTCATACATAACCTCCATGCATGGGCACGAGCTGTGGGCACACCTTGGCACTGTAGCACAGGCACAGCTTGCTGACTCCGTCCATGGCCCAACAGTCGTCCTGGCCTGGCAGTGTTCACGGGGTGCCTAACCCAGGCAGGCTGGGGTTTCTGCTGTTCCTTGCCATCTTCAGGAGGTCATGCTCAGAAGTCTCTGCAGAGAGCAAGATCCTAGTTCGGGGTCCATCTCTGGATGTGTGTGTTGCTCAGTGATTCACGTATTGCTCTCCCAAAGGGACCATGAACTCATATTTAAATGGGGAGAGGCATCTGTTTCCCCATCAGCGCTCAGGTTTGACATTTTCACTCCTGCCTGTTTCGGAAGTGCAGCTGAGAGTGTAGGTAATCACAATGGACAATGCTTCTCTCTTTAACAGACCATGACCTGGGCCGCTTCCTGGAGAAGCATATGGCTTGGCACACTTTTGCTTCCAGGGATCCCCAGAGATCCCAGAGAGCTGCTGGAAGTGTCAGTCATTCCCTGAAATTCAGCCTCCAGGCTTCACCACAGGAAGTGAAGTTATTTTGCTCAGCCCTGAAGCTCCTCATGCATCTTTATCCAGCAATTTCACGTGGAGGTACAGGGCAGTTCCTGTCGGATTTACCCCCTGCCTTTGGCCAAAGAACAAAGGTCAAGCAAATAATACCAGGTTGTTGCAGTGAGTGACACATAATCAACAGAATAGGTGTAAGGACTATATCCTGAGAGATCTGGGCTGCCTCTGCTCCTTGCCAATTGCCTTCACTCACAGCCCATTTTGAAAGCTTTACAAGCCCTCCACACTCGCAGATCAGTTACCTAAACTCTGTTTTCTGAACTTTTCTTGTTATCTTTGGACAGCTGGGTCTGTGAAATTGCCTATTAACAGTTTGCAGAGCGATTTAGCTAATCTCAGAAGAGTACGTGTGAATCTAATGGCCAGATATAACAGCTTGACAGATCAATAAGGCACATTCCAACGCTGCAGAGTCTAGACTTCCCGGGGAGGGGTGGCGGGACTTTTATAGCAAAGTCACCAAAAAGTTATCCGTGTGTTTGTGCAAGAGGGAAAGGAGAGGAGCAGAGAAGGGGTGATGTATTCATCGAGAAAACGTTTTGAAAAGCCTGAAGAAGTCTTCCTCTGGATCAAGATATTCTAGAGGGCCCATTGTAAATGCTTCTGCTTTCTAATTTCAGTGGAACTATACTTCTGTGAAGCTGTGAGGCTTTGCAGACCCAGGTTGGGTGGGTATATGAAACTGGACACACATGTGCATAAGCCTGTGTTGCAAGCACATAGGCATGCATGTCGCACTGTGGGAAGCATTTGGACCCACTGAAGTCCCTGGGACAAACGGGTTTTGCAGCTCTATGTGTCTGATGAGAGCATGCAGAGATACCCGACGATTCAGAGATGACTGATGTATACCTGCACCACCTGTGTGCGCTTCAGCAGAGAAGAGATCCCATAGCACATTTCCAGCCACATCTTTTGTTGCTCCACTGCCTATTCCAGCAGTGTGACTGCTCTGAAAGATCGTGCCCATTTCTGTAAATAAACTCTGATAAGGGCCTAGCCCCCAGCTGGTGTAACGGAAGACCATGCAGCGGTGCTAATTTACAGCAGCTGAGAATTTGCCTCAGTGTCACCCAGCCCAAACCCAGACTCTATAAAAAGATGGTTTCTCAAGTTCAGCTGTGGTGCAAAAAGCCCTGTTCCTATGAGGGGGACTAACTGGGTGGCTTGCAGCAGCGATGCTCCTGCTAGTGTGCCTAGGAGACAGTAGAATGGCTACGCTACAGCCTTCTTCCCCCCCTGCTTCCCTCCTGCAGTCCAGATGCAGCTGACCCTGACAGTGGTAATTCTGGCAGAACTTTGGCCCACGTGGATTTGCTCCGGCCAATCTTAGAAAAATGAGTGTGAGAAATCCTTTGCACAGAGAGAAAGCTCTCCTCCCCGCAGACACCAGAAGGCTGTGTCTTCCTTGTAACGTTTTGTGCTTTCCTTGCCTCCCCCTCTTGTTCTCATCATGTGTGCCCAGTAGATCCTAACCAGAGGGTTACCACAATGTTCAGCAGAAGATACCGGTGCCACTTTGTGACAGAAAATCCTGGCTGCTCCACTGCCTGTGGAAAGCATGGTTTGGTCTCTCTCCACCTCAGCACAAATAACTTATTCGCTCTGCTTCTGCAGAGCCTGTACAGCTTCATTCTTTACCCTCCAAGTCACTCAGTATACACTTAGCAGCAGGGATGAAAGAGGCTTCAGGAAATAGCATGCTGAGATGTGAGGCCTCCCAGGCCTCCAATCAACCCCCCTGAAGGGGAAAAGCCTAGGGCTAAAGACCAAATTCTAATTATAACAACAGATCTGCAGTCATTCCCAATTATGTCAAGCTCTTCAACAAGGAATTAAACAAGTTATAAAATGGGTGCACTATCTTCTTCCCTCTAGCATTAATAGTACGTTGTTGTAAAATCATGGTGATATCTAAACATGTGAAGGGAACATTAAAGTGGCATGTGAATGACAGAGGAAAACAATACTAGCGTGATAGACACATCCTTTCTTGCTCCACAGGCATGATTTACTACTGAATTACACTAGGTTTAGGCTACAGTAACACCTCAGACTGCAGTGGGGATAATTCTTAAATGAAGCCAACAAAAACCTAACAAAATCTGACTACTGGAATCTGGGAAACTGCAAAGCTCACAATGTGAAGTAGAAGAAGATTGTTTGCATCTTTGTATCAAGAGTGAGGAACTTTTCAGGACACAGAACGTGAAAGTGCGCCTCAAACATAATTTGCATGCTCAGAATCAAAGTTGCTGGGAAAAAGAATAATGCTCATGGTTAAATAACAATAAAATTACAGTTGTCTCTTTCAGGCTGAGAGTTTATGAAACTCATAAAAACTAGTACCACAGAGGTGAAACGGGACAGGTCGTAATCGCATGAGCACAGGCTGAGCCCTGCAGTCTAAATAGCTGTTCCTCCAGACGCCCTCGCTAGCACTTTCACATCTGCACATCTTGGTGTGCAGCTCTTTCTGTTGACTATACATGGGTGATACCTCCCTCCCTGTGGCCTGACTCCTTCACCATCTTCTCTGTATTGCAGTCGTTTCCGTCTCTGCAAAGTGGGTGGCATTTTACACTTACTTCACTTTCTCTTCAGTCAGGTGTAAATGGCCACAAGAGGTGCAAAACAGTGTGGAGCTGAGGGAAGAACAAGAAAAACAGCCTGTGAGAAGGTTATTTCTCTCCATAAAATCTGCTTCTTGCCTCTAGCGTTGTAGCTGGAATATGACTGAGAAAATGTCATAACAATATTCCTACTAGTTCAATATATGTTTGCACACTACCTAGCACAGTAGAATAGTAATAAATAATATTTGTTACTCTGTACCCAAAAGAAGCCCTGAACGTGGTTTGTAAAGTGATATTAAAGAGATTCAGAAAGGCAGAGAATTCAGGTTGAGGAACATGTGTCACACGAGCAAAAAACAGAGCACAGGATTACAATGGAAAAAACTGTACTACTTTAACTGCAGTAGCAATAGCAAACTACAAAGGACAGAACGCACTGCTTTGCATACATCAAACCTTTTTGCAGTTAACCACTCCTATCAACTGTCAATTGAAGGGATTAGTCACCTCTGCTCAAATACTCATTTCACATGATCTTCCCTCTCAGACACTTTTTACCATGCAAAGTATTTCACAGAGCTGTGCAGCAGACAACACATGAGTTTGCAGTGAAACTTTTTTTTTTTGGCAGTGCAGAATGTCTGAAAAGGCCATTAAAGCGCCTCTTTTTAGTCTCTTAAGTGGGAGCAGACAAACCGTGGCAACACACTATCTGTTGTAACGACAGGATACTGAGCATTACTCTACCTGCACGCCTGAGCGACTGTGATATCCAGGGGCCACCTTTACATACTGCGCCTGCTGCAGCTCCACTCAAATCAACGGGGTCTTTCAGACCGCAAAATTCCCAAGGCAGAATCTGGCCCGTTGGGGCTCTGCTATACTCCTCCATCATCTGCTCTCCTTCTGCCTGGTACAGGGTGCACGCGTGGAGGTAATTCTTCCTTCTGCTTCCCTTTTTGTACTGCCAAAAGAAAAGCCTAATGGGTCTCCACAGCATCAAGGTCTCGGAGATGCTTTTGGCTACATATAGGGGCAGATTCTTATACTGCAGTGCAACGTCTAGGGTGTCTTTAAAGCATTTCATATCCAGACAAGAAGTTCCAATGGATAAGGAGTTACTTGGTGGCGAAGGGGCCTGCTATAACAGCTTAATCAAACCAAAACCTGTCCCTAGCTGCCTTTCCTTCCCAGGAGACCCACAGGGATTATGGGGTGGATTCAGTATTTTGTCAATGAATGGGTTCCTGGAGGTAGCTTAGGCAAGGGGCTTGTGCGTGCATATAAGCAATGCAAAATGTGTGGCGTCAGGCCTCCTGTGACTGCAGAGATCTACATTCCTGCACATGGGTGGCACGTGTGATGGGTCCCATCGTCACTGAGGTGCCTTGGCACACATCTTCCTGCCCCCAGTGGGTGACCCACCCAGCTGGGAACACTGCACGCGCCTGCAATCTTTATTTTCACAGGAGCTGGGGTTGTTCAGCCTGGAGAAGACTCCAGGGAGACCTTATAGCAGCCTTCCAGTATCTGAAGGGTGTGTACAAGAAAGCTGGAGAGGGACTTTTTTACAAGGGCATGTAGTGATAGGATGAGGGCTAATGGCTGGAAGAGAGTAGATTTAGAATAGATATTAGGAAAAAAAATTTCACTCTGAGGGTGGTGAGGCACTGGAACAAATTGCCCAGGGAAGCTGTGGCAGACCCATCCCTGGAGGTGTTCAAGGCCAGGCTGGATGGGCTTTGAGCAACCTGGTCTAGTGGGAGGTATCCCTGCCCATGAAAGGGGGGTTGGAACTTGATGATCTTTAAGGTCCCTTCCAACTTAAGCCATTCTATGATTCTATGGTTCTATAAATAAAAAAGGAAAATATTGAGGTACTCAGGACCAGATTTATCTTTCAGGCTTGCATTGCCTACAATTTACGGCCAGAAGGGACTATCAGACAGACCATTCAGTCTGACACCTTGCATATATATCACAGGTCATTTAATTTTAACCACTTCTCCCTGCACTGAACCCAAGAGCTTATGTATTCAAAAGGCAGATCAGGCTTGATCTGGAGCCATCAAAACATGGAGAATCCATCACATTCATTAATCATCTTATCTGTTAAAAATGTGAGCCTTCTGTCAGGTGCATTGATTTGGCTTTGATTCGCAGCCATTGTTTCTCATTTTGTCTTGCTTTGCCAGGTTAAGTAACCCTTTAGGGTCTGCCATTTTATCCCTGTGAAGTTACTTATAAATTTTAATTCAGGCACCGTTCCATCTCCTCTCTGACAAGCTAACCTCTGTGTCTCTCCCTGCAAGGCATTTCCTCTGGCCTGTGAATCATTTTGTAACTGCATTCTGCATTGTAACACGCCTTTTTAAACGTGAATTTTAAAGCACTGACACTGAAAGTATAAGCTTTTTCATTTGGGTTTCCCATATGTTGAGAAGTATGAATTGGACTCCCCTGCTTCCTCTGTTCTTATCAGCCGAATCACGTATCAGCTTTTCCATTATTTCACCCCAGACTGATGTAAGGCTAACCAGCACGGAGAAACCCAACTTTTCCGCTCCCTTTTTTGGAATTACTGGCATAAAATTAGCCTTTGCCTAGTTTCCTGGGGGACTGCTCGGCATGAGTACCAGTGCGCTCGTGATCCCTGCAGCCAGGTCCTTTGCAGGCCTGGCCTGTAACTTCTCTGGAGGTACGCATATAAATATTTTTCTCTCTCTTAAGGGTTATTCAACAGTCACTCTGCTTACTAATGGAAAGTCTTTTCTGTCCTCACTTAAAATGAGGATATAAATTATTTGTTTCCAACTGCAAAACAGAAATATTTATCCAACGCATCCGCCTTTCCCCATCACTGACAATTTCCTCATCCCCACCTAATCACATATCCCATCACCAGAGGCTCTCTTCTTTCTCTAAGAGCAAACTGTTTTGGTTTAACTCTCTTTTTTTCCTGATATTTTTAGCTTCCCTGAGCAATTTCCTACATTTCATGCCTCTCGGTTACTATTTCTTGCAGTCTCTCTCCCTTTTTTCCACTTGTTATACACCGGAGAGAAGAGGATACTATTATGTATTGCTTTCACCTCACCTCTGATCCAGCATTTGAGGTCGTTAGCATCTTCTGGGTTTTAAAATATAAGTGTATTCAGACACAGGGAGTCAGGACTGAAAATAATACTTACTCTGCTTACAGAACTACAGAAGATATAAACCACATCATTCACTGATTAGTAATACTTAATTTCTTTTTGTTATTTAGTTACAATATTGCTTACCGTGTTATAATATTTTAATGTTGAATAATTTTACACTGCAGCTCAGTATTTTCATTTCTCTCAGCAGTATCCTCAGCACCTTGAGTATCCACGATAGTTAAGTCTGGTTCAAAATGCAGGTCTGTCATTTTTGGTCGCACCCCTTGCTAATGCCCAGTTACCTGTGGGCCGGAACGAACATGCCACACTTGTTCGAAGGGAACAACTTCTCACGCTGGTCGTGCCAGTGAGGCCTCTCTAAATTTCAAGTGGAAGCGATGTAAAGCTTCACTAGCCTGCGTCGGGAGAGCACTGCAGATGCCTCCTTGGCAACAGCCAAACAACAAGTTTCTTAATTTCCACAGGAGCGAGTTAAAAATGGTTCTGTAGCTCTCTGGTAGATGAGGGTGCTTATTTTTAGCTTGGATGACCAAGCCTCAATGGTCAAGATGCCTTTGCCAAGCTTTCCGAAACCGTGGGGAATTTCAGGCTTGAGGTTTTTGCTTGGGGTCATCTCTGGTGCTCACCATTTCCAGCCGTTTCTGTTCGGTCACTCCTGCGAGGAAAGGCCAGGGCAGCTATGTGCTATTTCGGGAATAAACCAACCGATACCACCTCCTGTAAGGGGCAAACCCTGAGGCCAAAGGCTTTGTTATGAAATCAGAAATGAGGTAGTCAAATTTTAGATGAAATTTTAAAAATACAACGCATGTACAAACCCCAAATTTCCACGGCAGTAAACAATTCGTTCCCTATTTATACAAGCAGCATTTCTGAAGACTCACGGAGACGATTCTCTTTTAGCATAATTTTGTTTAATCAGGCTTTGAATTAATTAACGTAATTAGTCACTATGGGGGGGATAACTCGGACTGATTTTATGGAGCCTTTTGTTGTGCTGGTTCAGGCCTTACAGCTTGATGTAAACGTGGCTGGAGGGGCTTATTTACAAGAGTGATTAATGCTGCATAAAATTGATTACAACCTAATTTTAGCTGCAAAACCACATTTCTGCTCGCTTTCGTCATGAGTAACCACAGTGACTTCAGACCAAAATCAGTTTGGTGTGTGGCTGAATAGCAGCAATGGCAGCAGCGGCCCCGCAGCCCTTACCGTTGGGGATGGCAAAACGCAGCCTGGCTCCGCACGCTGCTGAGGAGCCTCGAGCCAGATCGGCGTTCCTGTGAGGGGACAACACTCTGCCTGCAGATGGAGATAGAAAAATCCAGCAAATCCTCTTAACCAACTGAGAAATCAGCGTGGGATTTTTATTGGGTCGACTTCTCTGCTTACGCATCTACCCGCAGCTCATGTCCCTTTTCCTACAACAGTAAACACAGAAAGGGCCTAGCCTTGGAAATTCGTAGAATCATTGAATCATAGAATTGCTGAGGTTGGAAGGGACCTTTAAGATCATCAAGTCCAACCATTAACCTCCCCTGACAAAACCACTTCTAAACCATGTCCCCAAGTACCACATCTACCCTATTTTTGTGAATCCACCACCTCCCTGGGCAGCCCATTCCAATGTTTAATAACCCTTTCACTGAAAAAATGTTTCCTCATACCCAATCTAAACCTCATCTGACATAACTTGAACCCATTTCTTCTTGTCCTATCACTTGTGACTTGGGAGAAGAGGTCAGCCCCCACCTCTCTACAACCTCCTTTCCGGTAGCTGTAGAGAGCAATAAGGTCTCCCCTCAGCCTCCTTTTCTCCAGGCTCAACAACCCCAGTTCCCTCAGCTGCTCCTCATAAGACTTGTGCTCCAGACCCCTCACCAGCTTCGTTGCCCTTCTCTGGACATGATCCAGCACCTCAATNTGCTCACCACACTATTCCTGATACAGGCTAGGACGCTGTTGGCCTTCTTGGCCACCTGGGCACACTGCCAGCTCATATTCCCGCTCTTAACCTTCTTTATAAATAAAGTCGAAAGAATTTCAAACATTGGTGGATTGCAGAGCTGTCGTGTGTGTATAAGTGTGTACACAATGCACGTAAATATGTGTGCAATGATTAGAAAGAATGGGATTGATCCTGGCATGGGAAGATACGATGAGTATTACCCAAACCTACAAAGGTACTGTTGGAGTCAATGGTCTTTTTTCAGAAATAAGCTACTATGCAAAGTGTCTGGCACTCTGCATTGATCTTTTAGATGACTTATATTTTTCTATTAATAATAGTACCATCAAAATATAATAAAAACCTAATTTGAATTGTATGTCCCAGGATATTGTTAAATAAAGCAGATGTGAAGTTTCTAAACAAGATATCCTTGAGGTTTGGCTTTGAAAG
Source organism: Anarhynchus alexandrinus (assembly GCA_008711295.1). Classification (NCBI taxonomy): domain Eukaryota; kingdom Metazoa; phylum Chordata; class Aves; order Charadriiformes; family Charadriidae; genus Anarhynchus; species Anarhynchus alexandrinus. The sequence goes on from VUYV01000068.1 coordinate 2,305,381, forward strand.
AGAAGGAAGACATTTCACACAGCCAATGACATCTAATTTTTTCAAAGGCTTAGCTCGACATTTCCAAGAAAAACTGTTCTCTTCTGATGAAAGGCTGCGCAGAAAGAAATGTCATGTGGAAAGGAGGAGTTTGGATTTGTTTGGGGTTTATTTTCATAAAAAGGAAGAAGTGAAGATGGTAAAAGGAAACAAAAAAATCAAAATTTAACAAAGATGTAGTATGTCTCCATAATGTCTGGCATAAAATTACCACAAAAAACGTATTAATTCATGTCCCTGAAATCAGCTCCTGAAGCAAATAAGACTCTCCTCCTTTTCCAATAAATTATTTGCATGCCTGCAACTCTCCAGTCTAGTAAGTGAGGTGGGTTTTTTTGCTTTTTCTTCCTTTTGTACTAGTTCAAGACAATGGGCCTTGCCCATTTGAGGACAATTTGAGGACAAAGCAGTAGGAAAAGTTCCAGCCTTCTGTGTTGGTAGAGCTTCTGCCCACACGCCTGACACCAGCTACATGCAAGAAAGCGAGCGAGGAGTCTGCAGGCTTGCAAGCCAACAGGCTGGTTTTGGCAGCCCACCACAACGTGCTGAGGTCTGGATATCTGCCTCTAGCTGTGGGACACTCGCCTAGAGGCTGTCGCCTTGCCCATGACTTGGAAGGGAAAGAACACACACACATATAGGGTGTACCAGCAACCCAGGCGCATATGAGGTGTGCTCCCAGCCGGGTCTCGCACGTTGATGCCAACAGGAAACCGTACGTTTATTTGTATCGGGGGAGAAGGAGGAAGAGCGGAAAGGATCAGCTCCCCGAGCGCTTGCCAAGCCATCCACGAGTGCCGTGTGCTGTCTGCATTTCTCTGTGGAGCAATTAGAACTAGGGCTGGATGAATATTATTTGCCAAATACATTATTTAGCAAATGTTGATCTTCTTTACTGAATATGCTATTTGACTAATCATTTCTGCAGTAGCCTATCAGCTCTAGCACCATTCAAATACTACTCATTGAATAATTTATGAGATGAACAAAGACAAAATGCATTGAATAATTTATTCAAAGAAAAATTGCTTCCAGTATTTGGTTAGCTCTAATTAGAACCTCTTTTCAGCTAGATTACACACATACATGCACACACTCAGGCATACGTACACACAGGCACACGCATACTTATGCAGCGAGCCAGACTCGGGATGCACAGCAGATTAGCACCACTTTACTTCAGTGATTTTATGCTTGAGGCACACTGGCACAGACAGGATCAGAACAAAGCCTCATAAATAGAGTGAAAGAGCAAGTCTGAATCAGAAATTTCGGATCTGAAACTGAATTCTCCCTGCAGAATGCAGGGCGATACGCAGTGGGTCGGGAAAAGAGGAGCTGATAATTCATCTAGCAGATGATTTTAGGACAATTTGAGAACACGCAAGAACAAAAAGAAATTCTGCCTCAGGTGGATTACGAGTCCCCCATCTTTGACAGAATCCATGTGAAGAAAGAGGATGTTAAGTGTGGTTGTTTGCCAGCATGGACTTTCCTATTTCGCACTCACATGTGGACAGAGAAGGAGAGCAATGGGGAGGGATGGCGGGTATTTTGTGGCACGAGAATGAAAGACCACTGCAGCGTGGTTTCAGGATTGCTTGAGAAGAGCACAGTCCCTAGCTGTCAAGAACAGCATGCACTGCAGAATGGCTTTTTCCCCCCAACCCTCCTGGAGTACTTCCAGTTATCGCCTTGCAACTGCAGTTTCTCTAATCTTTGGGACAGGTTACGCATGAATTCCGAGGGCAAGGAGAAGCTTCACTGACCACAGTGAGCTGCTAGACAAAGACATACTGGCATCTTCTGCTGATTTTTCACAGCTAATTTGGGGACAGGTATTTCAGGTAAAGTGTCAACTTTAATTCACAGCCCCTTCAAAGCTACTTTCATATGGAGCCACGTAACCTCTCAGAGTCTGGTACCTCCAGGTCAGGGTTGAGGCCAGCAGAAAGATTTTACTGACAGTGCAGATGTTTGCACCATACCCAACCACGTGGATAAACAAAGGGCTATAATTTAGCCAAGATAACCTTTGCGATAACCTTACAAATGCTGACATAAACCATATGTGCTGCCCAACCCCAGAAAGGCAAAAGACAAACCTTACATAAACTCCCAAACTTTACAAAATTTACATGGTGGCATATCCAGGAGCATTCATAATAGAGAGGGATTCCACATTCAGGCCTAGATTTTAACCCCCTGCAGCATAGGGAGTAGAAGGTCATCTCCAATAACATGAGACAGGTATCAAATGAGAAAAGTAACCTCAGTAGACTAGAAGGCATTGTGTACCTCAAAGAAAAAAGCTTTGCTTGACTGTGTGGTGTCTGCATCTTTTATTTAGATAGCTGGACAAGATAAATGGGACAGATATGCAAGCAAATCAAAACGCAATGATAAAACAGAAATCTGTAATTGGTCATCTTGAAGGACAAAGCTGCATCTTCTGTGGTTAATTTGCTCCCAATTATTTTTTTTCCTGGTTCTATTTTTGTAGAGCTCCCAGAGCTGCCCTAATGGTAGAGAAAAAGAGTAATGGAGATAATTGGGAACATCCTGAATAACCTAATTCCAGTGTCCCTACGGTATGACTAGACACCTAAAGGATGTCTCCAGGACAATGTCAGCTGGCATGAAAGGCTGCGACAAAGGCATGAGAGTGAGGTTGCTCTGTTTAAAAGCTCGTTGGCACTTGCAGTTAATAACAGTCACTTGGGAAGTATTTCCTTTTATGTCTGACAGGTTTCTCTTTTTGCCCTTTATACATGATGTGCTACCATGAATGCAGTTCATTCACTGTTTAATCATCCTGTCTGTTCGTGGTGTGTAGATAGCGCACCATTTTGTACGTGGGTGCTTTAAGGACCTGGGTTTCGGAGAACATTAGCGTTCAGATGCAGGACTCAGGAGTGGAACAAGGACACCGTAGTTAGGCATCTTGCTCAGGAGTTGGCATAGGAGCTTTCTGCTCCCTCTCCAGCACAGGTAGCTTTGCCTCACATGTATGTGAACACAGCAGGAGCATCCAAGTGAGCGCTGGGGCAGCTGGCGTGCTCCAGCTGGAGCATCTCACGTCAGAGAGCATGCACAGCGGGGCGGGCAGCCATGGGGACGGAGAAGTGGGTTGTGAGCATCCCATAGCTGTCAACTGTTGTGTATCCAGACCTTGTGCTTCCTGTTGTGATTCCTGACCTTGCCAGGGTCCAGCATGGTGCCTAGACCCCTTCTCTGATAAGTGTTTTTAATACTACGTACGTGCACGTGTATTTTCGTGTGTCACTGTGTGGGGTGCCAAGTCAGGTCAGAGTTTGACGTTTGATTATTTTGCCATAAAGTAAGAGCTCAGAAAATTTCAGGCTTGGATAAATAATCACTGCCCTTTTTTAAAGGAATTTATTTACAAGAGCATCAAAATGAAGGCGACAGCAGTGGCAGCAAGTAAATTACCACTGCCTAATTGGGCCCAAAGAGAGTTTGGGGCCTGAAACGTCCCTCCATGTAGACTGACAGAGAAAAGAAAAGCATACTAGACACACGCACATTGACTTTACCAGTCCTTAAATTTCTTATTTTTTCTGCTAGTCCCTGAAGTGCAAAAAGTGCTATATTCTTCCCTGCTTCTGTCCCCATGTTCAGAGGCTCATAAGATTTGCAGCTGGAGATCTTTATTCATCATTAGACTTGAAAACAAACTTGCCAGGCACTCTTTATTGAGCTTGTTCAGTTCCTTTTCTCCCCCCCATCCGGGAACACGGAGCCAGCCCAGTAATTCTGCTGCTCTGTGTCTCCTAGGCAATCCTGCTCAATGCTGACCAACTTCTTGTAAAGAGAGCTGTAAAAATGCCAAGTACTGGCTGCTGCACTTACAAATACACCTCGTTCTTTCACACTGAGAGCCCAAAATTTCGCAGGGGAGCTTGCACATCCTTGCAGCGCTGTCCTCCAAAAGTGTTCAGCACAGGCACAGCCCTTTGATACCATGCCATTGGTTATAAAACAAAATCAAAAAGTCTTTAATTATTTCACCAGAAACAAAACTATCTTCAGCTGGGAGGTGGGAGGGGTTCACCAGAAAATTGTTTGATTTGGGCTGCTAACCAAATAGAAATTTCCATGGCTTCAAGGTTGTAAGCCGTAGCATTTTAGATCACAGGGATTGAATAACTGCTTGAGAATAAACTTTTCCTAAGTTACAGGCTGATGGCTCTGCATGTCTTAGACGGTTTGGTTCTAATTTCAGCTTTGGTTGTTTGGGTTTTCTTTTTGGTTTTTTTTTTTTTTTTGTTTGTTTGTTTTCTTTTTTTAAGAAAAAGAGATAAATTGAGATAATTCCCCAAATAATCTCAATGTGTGAAGGTCTGGGGCTGCCCCATAAGAACAGCACGGGCCTGGGAGCCAGCAGGGAGGAGCACCAGGCTGATTGCAATGGCTCAGCTAGATCACCCCCAGGCAGGGGGTCGGAGCTGTGGGTGGGGACCATCCGTCTGGCAGGACTTAGCCGCACCAGGCTGCCAAAGTGCACAAGAGCACTCGTATGAATGTCCCCCAAACCTCTTTATCCATATTTACTTAAAGTCAGATGCCTAATTTTCACAACAAAAACTTCACAATAAAAGGTGTGCATTAAAAATGTGGTGAAGGAAAAATATAACCCCAGCCTCTGCATGGGATAAGAGGATAAGAGTCCAAAAAGCATGAGGACATAGAGGCAGCACAATTTGTCCTACAGGATTCGAAAGAAAGAAAGGGCATGCCAGGCTTCAATGTTTAAAAAAGCCCCGTGACTGAATTACATGAAAAAAGGTTCAATCGCAGCAGAAAATTGAGTTAGGTTAACGGAGAAGCTGTCACTTTTAAAGATGTAGAAAGTTGCAAGATCACATTTGTCATCAGAAGTCAAATTGGTGAAATTTACCTTGCTTGCTGGCAAAAATGAATATTAAGTATCATTCCAAAAAGAACCTTTAAAGAAATCCTTTTTCTATGGAGTTTTATTTCAGAAAGGGGCAATGCTGCACATGATTTATCTTTTTCTGTGAATAAATTTGTTAAGCCTGAGAAGATGGAGTCCATTATATGGTCCCATAGTCAGATAGCACGATATGCAGCTGTGAGACGTGTTATTATGCAGTAGAGATATAGCACAATTGCAATGAGTCTTCTCAGAAGGGTTGCAAATCCCGTAAGAATGGTAAATTTTAACCTTTTGTTAGCTTAGCTTTGGTTATTGATTTCTCCAGCGTTTTAAAAGGAAGGGAAGAACCAGAAGCAATGTGTAATAGAAAGCTCATTAATTCAAAGCTGAATTCAGCCCCAAAATCCTATTGATGCTGGTGAGTTGGGAGTACACCTCAAATGTGGGAAATTTCCCGATCCCACAAAATCAGGCTTTGGGGTGAACAGACTGTAGAGCTGACAGAGGAGCAAGATAATACATGTGCTTACTCACTGGAACCTATGAGCTGGAATAACAGCTATGACATTTTGGCTGTTATTCACCACCAGTTTTGCAGGGTACAGGGGCTCCTGGATCTGTTTAAACAGAAATCCGTGACCTGTACCTGACCTACCCTCACATTACCGCCAGCCTGCACAGAGAACGAGTGACCTTCTCCGCTGCTGCAGTGCAAATTGTTAAAGATTATTGTTCTCTCTTGGGAAGGTCTTCAGGCACGCTTTGCTGTTCCCACTGAAACACACTGTGGCTTTACCATTGATCACCAGAGGGCAAAAAGGAGAATTTCATCCCTGTGGAAAGAAATGCTCACCAGCAATTTTCTTTTTTTGTTATATGTGGATGTCCTTTCATCTAATTTACAGAAATCATTCAGTTTTTCTCTGCAAAAATGCCTTTATTCAATAAAATTTCGTCCCTTTTCAGCCCCCTTTCTGTTTGCTGGCCTTGATTTTATTGCTCTGCTGGCTGGCAACAAGGTTTGAACTCCCTGTGCAGTCCCTCCCTGTGCACTGAAACACTCAAACATACACTTTACTTCCAGGTATTAAGGTATAACGCTGCCCCACCTTGACAAGGACACCCTGTGCCGAGCCGGAGGGCTGGATCAGGTACCTGTTGGATTTAGCAAGGTTACTTCACCAAAAGCATCACAAGCAAAAGAGGTATCTCCTAGCTGAACCAAGCGTAGAGAGTAAAAGCTGTCCTACAGGTTATGAAAATGGTTTGACCTACCAGCCTGCACCCTGCATGGCAGCGAAGCCCTGGGCCAGGCCAGAGGGACAGCCAGCCCCGTGTCCTGGCCATCACATCACGAACGCAAGCAGTCTGCGCAGGTGATGTCTCCAGGCTACAGCCACAGTGATGGCGGGACTTACTGAGCTGGCGGTTGCATCCAGGTCATCATGTTTAATCAGTACAGTCTGACATTAATCATGTCGCCCTGTTTCAGTCAGTCAGGGTGCTGCACGTGGCCCTCGCACAGTTAATCCTCTTGTGCTGTAGGAAAGGGAACGCATGCTTGACACCAATGGTGCAACCCTTGGGTACGATTAAACATCAGGAACTACTCAAACATTTGTAAGGTTTCCTTTTTATGCACATCTGTTTGTTGACCTTTGGGAGAGAGACTCTTTCATGGCCACTTTTCGGTGATAAGAAGCTGCTGTCACAAAAAGCCGCTGTCACGGCCGGCGCGATACCAAAGACGGAGCCGGGAGACTGAGTTGTTGCTGGAAGGGGTTCGTCCGAGTCGGCATGGGGCAACGCGGGGAAGTTTGCTCTGCTGTCACCCTTGTTTTATCTGTTCAGCGGGTAAATAAAGGACTTCAATCTTCACAGCTGCAAGCTCAGCAGCTTTCTCCACCACATCATTCACTTGAAGATAAAAACGATTGTGGAGAGTCCCAGATCTCTGGTGCAAGCTGTTATTTGATTTATTTGTTGGCACGGGGTTCTGAAACATGGTAGGTGCTTTTTTTCAGATAGGAGGAGATACAATTCCCTGGCTTTGAAGGGCTGACAGCAAAGATGTAGCATACATAAAGAACACTAATACAGAGACAGAGAAACAGAAGGAAAGCTTGCAACATTAGATTAAGTGGTTGCTCATGGTTGTTATACAAGTCTTGGTTGTGTGAACACAGAGATGCATATGTACACATATGTATTCCTTATGCATGCACCTCTGTACTGAAGATGTCATATGTATAAACAACAAAATGGAGGCTCAAAGATTTATACAATGGGAATTAGGAAAAATCCAGCATTTCCTGGCCAAGGTACCATGGCTCTAAATTATTACAGTGTTCAGAATAGTAAAAGGGCTGCAATATAATCAACTGCAGAAAGTGATCAGGGTTCACAGGACAGAACAGGCACCAATCTGAAAAGCAAAATACCGTCCATTGTCCGTGAATAGTGTCTGCATGTGAAAGAGCAGATCTCTGCTCAGTGAGCAGACTAGCACACGGTGGCTGGCTCACCTGCATGATCTCAACCAGCTCTTCTACTAAGCCCATATATAACTCAGTGCATTGATTGCCTTCTTTTTAACCCCTGCTACAGCCCCCCGAGAGCGAAGGGTGCCCTCCTGCCTCTTGCCCTTGAAGGGCTAGATGTGGCAGATGTGAACTTTTCCTATTACCAGAGGCATCTTGGCAAGGGTTTCTTCTGCCCTTTACTTTGTGTTGTTGCCTTTTCAAGAAACCAGCTGAGACTTGTGTGTGGTCTTTGATTTAAAAAGTACAAGAAATAATATTACACAGAGAGATGTAAAAATTAAACAGGTGCCCTGATTCTCCTCTAAGTGGACTGGTGGTATGTAAGAGGTGTTTGAGGGTATTTCTAGAGGGCCGTGACACTAGCTGTAATCACTGAGAGGCCATCTAAGTTACGGGCTATTATTTAAGACTTTGGACCACATAATTGTTTCCTTTCTTCCTGAGATTAAAGACAGAAAAAGCAATACTGTCTCTTTAGACAGGAGTAATGGACATTCAAAGCCTGTTCTGCCACCTGCGCAGAAAAGCCAGATGTTTAGTGACTGGATCCTGTAAGTGGGTGAGAAGAAGTGCGGGGCTGCCCTGTCAAAACGCCACTCATGGCATGGCTCCATCCTCTGCCTGCCCCGTGGTGGGCAGCAGGCGGGATGCTGCTGGCCATTTGCAGCAGGGGGACTAAGTGGCTGCACCTCAGCTAACGATGGCAAATCCTAAGGTAAGATTGCAGCCGTACAAATTTGTCTGACCCTTCTTTTGTAGTTTTCTCAAGTGAAAGCCTTAGAAGGGGCTCTGGGGTTTGTGGCTTTTGCCTAGGAGCAAATGCACGTCCGTCGCTCTGACTTAATATTCAAGCCGTGTTTGCTCTTGCTCCCCCGCTGCCCCCCTCCTTCCCCGCAGGCTGAAGTCATGCATCAAGCAGTGACTCCCAGCGCCTGACACCAGCGAGCACCTTGCACTGACTCAACCAGGAGCAGCTCCAGCTCCGACTCCGGGGCGGGAGGGGAGAGCCGCAGGGAGGACGGGAGGCACTCCTCCAGCACCACCCAGCACTTCTGTCTTTCTTCAGCCAAGCACCCCGCTTCCTCCTCTTTTGAAGAAAAACCCTGATTGGCAGTGAAGACAGAGGGAGCTGGGCCTCTGGCCTCAGCCTGGGAACAGGAGTTGGCCCAGGGCTTGCCTGGACCTTCTGCTTTCTGGTTGCACTCTTGGAGCTGCAAAGCTGCCACCCTAAATTTTAAGCAAAGGTAAATTTACTTGGCCCTCCAGTAGCTTAGTTTTGCATTGACGTATGACATCTCCTTGCTGACACTGGCTGACCCCCAGCCTGGCCACCACTGGACCCCTGAACCTCCTCCTCACCACCTCCCCTCTCTGTCCTTCCACACCCCTCCTGCAAGCAGCAAAGCCTGTGCTGCCCACCAGACCCACGGCCTGGAGCTCAGCCCTCGCGCTAGAACACCCACCTGTTTTCCAGACTGTTTTAAGGGGTTAACCTTTCCTCTCTGCTGTCATTCCAAGATTTTCCTCCAGGCCTTTGTCACCTCGAGCCTGGATTATCGCTGCACCCCTGACCCCAGCAGCTGTAGACTTGCCTCCTGCAAGTTCCCACGGAAAAGTCCTTGTCCTGGCCTGCCGATGGGGCTGTCTCACCCCTCTTTGGAGCTCACTCCACCATATTGCCAAAGGCTGGTAATGACTTGATGTTGGTGCTCGGGTAATGCTGACCTCCATCTCTGTTGTGCCAAACAGCCAAGTTTTCCTGCCAGCTAAGTAGCTTTCCTCACATTCACCAGTTTATTTCCTCTCTTGCATCTCTATCAGGGAAGGAGAAATGAAAGTGGAAAAGGACTGCCCATGACAAGGTGGCCTTGTCCTGGCCCAGAGCTCCCCACACTGAAGGTCCTTCCTGCTGAATATGGGAAGGTGCAAGGTGAGCTGCATTTCACTGCTCACCGTGCAAAGCTCAACGGTGCCCCACTCCATCTTGACATATATGAGGTCTGTATGGATCTGTATGATCCTCTCTTTACAGCATGTCCCAGTGTGGTTTTGCAGGGACTGTGTTTTCTCCCCTGCCCCACATTCATCCCACCTATGATGCTGCACGCTCTGGACCTCATGTTACAGGGGCAGCCACACAGCAGCACAGCCCCCTTTCCCAAACTACTCTGTGGCTGCTGCACCCACCCCTGATCCTGGCACAGTATTCACAGAGACTATCAATCACCCCTGCAGCATCTCAGGACCATTTCTAGCGTGACAGAGTCACTAGCTCTGCAAGCAATTCACTGCAATGCATTACCAGCATGGAGTTGGTTTCCCTCTGCGGGCAAATGCAGATTCAGGTGTCCAAGGCAGCACTGTTCTCCTGGACTCCCCATTTCCTTCTTGCATTTTACCTTGCTGCTTCATGTTCTCCTTATCCATCATCCATTTCTGCATTTTGCCCTTATCTCAGCTCCTCCAGCCATCTCCATCTATCCTGCTCATATAGTGGGTGTATAATAACATTACTGAAGGATTTGTTTTCTTTTGCAGATAACCTGTCCATAGTCCAGCTGAGTCGAATTTAAGCCTGACAATGAGGACTTGGTGAAAACCTAGAGAAAAACACCTAGAGGAAGAACAGGTCTCCTGAGTCGTGATCAGCAATCTACCGTCAGTCCTCAGACATTTCTGTGAGCTTCAGTGGAGGTTAAATGCTTGTTGCAGATGCCCTTTTCTATAAGAGAGTAGAAAATAGCATGGTTTACAAGATACTAAATGCATTCTCCTCTGTATTACCTATTAACATTAGAGTCACTTCTAATGGTTCCGACAGATTTTTTAACAGTTGTGTAGGAGTTTTCTTTAAAGACTCAAATAATAGTCTAAGGACAGGGAAAAGTAAAAGAAGCTAATGAAGTAAATACAGACTGTATTTTTTTTTTTTTGCAGTTTCTTACAGTACAGTATTTTTAATTTAAAAAAATAACCTTTCATTTGGCACAAAATACAATTCTGGACAACAACCAGAACTGCATACATTTGCTTTCTCTTGCACAATGTCTTACGCTACCTTCCTCCCTTCTCTAGAAAATGCACAATGAAATGCAAGCAAATACATGTAATTTATTTTTGTTGTGAAACACTTCTTCTCATGAAAGAAAGGAAGCCTTGAGAGTATTTCAGACTGTCTTTTATAGTTCCTGTAGCTATAACTAAAACATGTGTTTTCAACATAAATCAGAGTGATATAACTATTTACACATTTTGTATAGTGCCTTATTGTTCCTCCTACAGAAAAGTCCTATAGGATCCAAATGAAAATAACTCTTTTACATCCAGCTTCAAAGGCTACATTCTCATTTATAGCAAGAGAAGAAAAACATGAGAGCAGACAATGGTGGAGGAAGCTGGGGGATGAAGACCTGGGGTATTTGGGAGTTCTCCCTTTGTGCGACACACACATTTTGGTGAGGCCATGAAACCATTTCATCACAGGGTGCCAACAGAAGTGCGTGTCCCAGTCAGACCATATTTCCCCAGCTGGGTCACTGGAAGCCAGGGTGCAAATGCCCAGGTTGTACCACATAGACTTGGACACGCGACTGGTGGAGCCTGGCTGGTTTTCCACCCCTGTGATGGGAGAAAGGGTTGGTGTCTCAGATGTTGCAGAGAAGGAGAAGCAGGTGTCGTTAAATGGTCTCTCAAATCAGCTTTGCTGTACCGTCCCACACAGGGACCCTGTGCCCTCCAGCTGAGCGGTAAGAGGGGCAGGTTTTGAGAAAGCTGGCTGTGATGGTGCAAACATCTTCTGGCTCCTTCTTTTGCTGCAGGGGTAAATTCTAACCGCAGCCAGACACATTCATGATGAGAAAGAGGAACACTGAGGCCACGCAGCCTGGGCTTGGCATGGAGGAACTGCCCAGCTGGCTCCTCTAATAGGGACTTAGACTGTGACTGTCCAACGAAGCTAAAGCACAGCACTGTCTGGAAATGTATGACCACAAGGTGAACCAGGAGAGTTGTCAGCAGCAAGAATGGCAAGAGGAGGTGGGGTTGTTTGACTTGGCTCTGGGATACTGGTAAACTGAAGGAAATGTCGGTAAACATAAAAATGTCACTCTAATAATAGTAACTGACATTGCTGCTCCCTCTTTTATCAGAAATCCCAAACACTCAGTGGGGTGATAGGAAGAAGATTGTTTAACCCACCAGGGGCAGGTGGGAACCTCTGAAATAACAGCATGGGAAGTCTGTACACAGAAACACATAGGACATGAGTGCAGAGCCCACAAGAAAATCCCAGAAAAAGCAGGCTCACCTTAATTTTCAACAACCAGCAGCAGGAGAGTTTGAACCATGCAAAAGGACAGAATGCAGTTCTAAATCTAGCCCAAAAGGCAGCTGTTCCCAGTGCATCAGGTTTTAGATCAGATTCACACAGCACGTGTTTGGAGGAAAAGCATCAGGAATATTATTATTGCTTTCTTTGGGGAAGTAAGAACATAACCTTCTCCAAGCCTGCCATGACATGAAGCGGTATTTTGCTGTTGCTGCTTGATGAAATTACACACCAGCAGAACAACGATCAGCTGTCCTACAGGTTTTGGTTTCTTGCCTTCCGGACTTTATTGATCAAAAATCCCAAAATCATGCTCTCAGGCTTGACCACTGCCCATGGTGAAAGCTACACTGTGGAAATGCCAAAAGCAGCTTTGTGAAAGCCCTGTTCTGAAATGATGCTCGTGCACCACTTTAACAGCGAGTGCCACTCATGCCCACCGAGCTGCCAGGACGCTTGGGGATGCTGAGAACCTGCTGCTTCTGCTGGAGCTCAGTCACAGGAGCTCCGGGACAGCGACAAGTGATGTTGACAGCGTGCCGTGGCACAGCTGCTCCCGGTCTCCTGGCCTGCAGCACGTGCTGCATTTGGCTGGTGCTCATGTGGAAGCAAAAACCTTCTGAGCAATGCCCCTTTGCTATACTCCGGCAAGAAGCTTCCCTGCACTGTGGGTGCTCAGCATTTCTAAAAAACAAATGCACATCTGGGAAAGTACACACACAGACACGCACTTTTTTTCTCAGCCAGGGCCTGTGGATGTTTTCAAGTCCAATAGATGTGACACTTTGTTTGGTTTTGTTTGGAAAGAGCTTGAGGACCAGAATCGTGAGGTACAACTAGCATGCACTTATTAGAGATGTTCATACTTCTGGCTATGTGTTGGTGCTAAGATTCAGGCTAATATCCTGGCAGTAAGCACAGAGGCAGCTTGCACCTCTGAGAGATATTGTTAGGCAATGAGGAGTTTACATGCTGTTTGCACTTGAAAGGATTTTCTTTGCAACCACAAATACAAGTCTGCGCGCTTATAAAGGGTTGAGAAGTTGCTGTATGATTTTGCAGCAATGAAAAATAGTAGGCCAGCATGCTCTGAAGCTTGCCAGCCAAATGCAGACAGGGCTCTTTCTCCCTTTGCTCCTGCTCCCCACATATCTTGCACTGCATGATTTATTCATTAAGATTATGCTTCATTCAGCTTAGTATAAACCCAGAGAGTGCTGGAAAAGGGGAAGGCAATATATGAGCAACTTCTGGCTGCTGCCCTCTGTTGCATCCGCAGCTTGCTGTTAGGACAAATGCATATGACCAGAAAAGCTGTGTGAGCAAAGAGGCAAACAATAAAGTTCTATTAGGGAAAAAGCATTACCACCTTGTACTGAAAGGTGCATTGAAATCAATGCTAATAGCTTCCATGGGAAGAGTTTACAAAGTAAATGTTCCTGAGAAGTGCCTAGCAGATGGGTGTTCTGACTCATAGGAGAAGGCCGTAGCACTCATGACTCCCAGCTACTTACTGATACCACTAGGATGAGACAAGCAGAGGTTTCTTATTTACTGAGGCAGAGAAAGATGTCAGTTCCAATGTTTTCAGTGCTCGTAATTTAGATTTGAATCTTATAATATTCTTTTTTCCCCTTAAAGCCCTTTCACTTGGAGTCCTGTGAGTGTATCAGAATCAGGGCTTTCATTTCTTGCAAGGAGGAATTTTGCAGTTCTCATGTTTTACAGGGGAAATCTTTAAAATATCGCCCAAAAGCTCAGAAAAAAAACCCTCCAAAACCCAAACAAACACACACAACAAATCAAGTACAACCCAATAAATACCTTCATCTGGCAAGGCTGAAGCTATATACACACACCTTTTTGTCTGCATGAAGTGACGAACAGAGCTCTAATCAGTACATCACAGTCGCTCTGGTTCAGAATAGCAAAACTATTTGAATTTTTTGAGAAGACGACTCCAAACCTTTGTTTGTCCCATCGAACATCTAGGCATGATTTGAGGTTTTGTCTCCTGCGCCTCCCCTCCAACCTGCTGAGATTTCCCTGGCGCTGGCCCGTGACAGCCTGGTTCTCCCCCTTGCTGCTCTGGTATTGCTCCCGCTGCTGTCTCCCAGCCGGCCGAGCTGGCAGCCGTGTCTGGGGATGGTCCTCCCCAAGAGAGGGAAGGCTGAAAGAGGAGTGCCAAGCCTGGCAGAGCAACAGACAAGGACAAAATGCCAAGGGGCCCAAATTCTTCCCAGGCATCCAACACTAGCGCTCTGATTGCCATCTTTTAAAAAGTCCTGCACTGTTGAACTCTTGGTAACCAAGGCGTCTGATAGAGGGATATGAAAGATCTCGCCACTATGTGCCTTTTAACTTCTTAAAGGTTCCCTAAAACATGACATAAACATCCCTCTAAGTGCAGCAGCCAAGTTTTCTTTGGTTGTACTGCAGAACCAGAGGGAGTCCAGACTTCATATTTTCACATCTACTTTCATGCAGCATTAATTTTGTGTTAGAGGTGTTAGAAAGAAGCACAACAGTGCTGCTACATAAAATTAAATGATTTTTTTCATGCTGGAAGCAGGCTTAGTACAACAAAACCAGCTCTGATGTACAGCAACCACAGCTCCTGGTGCACTGAAAGTTTGGGTATGCTAAAAATTGGGCATGCTGACACACTGATCTGCACCATCCCAGCACAAAACTTGCTCTCCACTTAGGACTTTCATATCAAGGGGATTATGTTATCCTCAGGGCCAATGAGGATGGGCCCAGCCCTGTCTCCTGGTACTCTGGGCAGGGCTCAGTGACAGCTTCTCTGGCTAACTATCAAGAACCTTTAATTTTCTTTCCTCAGCGGCACGATGCATCATACCCCACTTCTCGGAAGAAGATTGTTTCCAACAGGTTAAGGCAGTTAGACATCGTACCTTATGGCAGAGGGCTGTGCTCCTTCTCTTCCCAGCACTGGCAGAACTTTGCCTTGTGAGCTAGAAATATGTGCACTATCAAGGACTAAGGAAGCAATTCAGGAATACCTGCAAAATTCAGGAGTCTGCACATAAGGCAGCCACAGAGGGCTTAGCCTCCTCCCCAGAGTGAGGTATGCCAAGACACATAACCTGCTGCTGGTGAATGGACAGCAATGGCAAAAAGCAGTGGAGTCCAACTCCAGCTGTTGGACTCTACAGTTTGGGAGCAGGAGTTGTAGTAATACCATTCACCTTTCAGCCACTACTTGTTGAATTGCTGGCTGATGCCAATGACTGTCATCCAGAAAAAAATGATACCAGTGAATTGCTCAGTTAGTGTTAACGAGCCTTAAATAATCTAAATTTTCAGGATAATTAGGCTGCCCCCCATCTTCAGGTTTGTACCACAGCATCCTGCCTCTGAAGCACTGAAATATAGTCTTGTCCTGCATTATCCCTGGCTGCTTAGCTTATTCAGCAAAGATATCAATAGTGCAGCATCAGAAGAAACTCTATGACTCCCATTTAGATAGCACTATTTCCCTAAATTACAGTTACCGGGGCTGTATCCAGATTAGTAAACAAACAGATCAAGGACTGTAAACAAACAGATCAAGTCACTGAGGACAAGTGGCCCAACACAGCCCACATCTGCCTCACTCATACCCTAAGTCATACCTTGGGTAGATCCATATCTCTAAGCAAACTATTCACATGAGCACTTAGATTATCCTTTTTCCTAACAGAACACTTGAATCCAAATCTCCTTTCATAATGGTGTAAAGCAATACCATAAAGCATGAACACAGGAAACAATAATAAAGCCCTGTTCTCCTGTAGCATAAGCAAGTTTCTCTTCTCTAGGCATCTAGGAAAAAAAAGATTTTTTCATTTTGTTTTATTCTTCATTTTTCAGTTTTGCAATTAGTAAAATCATTAGTATTATCCAAATGCAATTCACAGAATGCTTTCATATGACCGATGACTGATTTGATATGTATCCACCCTAACCCCTTGGCCTTGCTTTCTTTTACATGCCAGCATAAATCAGTGAAATCACTATATAAAACCAGTGTGAGATCAGAATCAAGTCTATGTGCAGTGACCATTATTAAGAGAAGAAAAAAAAAGGGCTTCCTTCCCATTATGTCACATAGCATCGTTTGCCAAACAACATGCCACGCTGCCTTCAGGCACATGATTAATGCCAACGCAGTTCCAATAAAGCTTACAAAGCGCACAGCCCCAGTCTCCCTGGAGAGTTAGCAACAACAACGAGCAAAGCCTAAACGATGCTGTTCTTCATCTTTCAGTCACGAGGGACTTCCAGCCTTTTCCTCATTTCTGAGCATTAATCTTTATTTCTTTTTCAGAGTAATGACATTTCTCAGCAGTGAATATTTTTATCAGCTGGCTACATCCCGAAGACACTGAGCATTCATTTCAGCTGTCTTGTTGAAAGGATTTTGCCTTGGAGTGCCACTTCCATTTCCCCTTTTCCAATTTGTTTATTCTTTTATTTGCATATTGTTTTCCAATTTGTTGTGGTCTGGGTTTTCTCTGCTGTAAATACCAACCCCCAGCTCCTTTGCTCGGGCAAAGAGCTTTCTTTCAAAGTTATCTAAGGTTGCTGGGTGCCTTTTATGTACAGCACTAGCTGGAAGTCCCTCTGTGACCGGGCTAGTGGCTAGTCAGGGCTAGAACCAGCTAGAACATCAGTTTTCAATACAGGGAGGAACAACAGTAAGCCTAGATTTATAGTAACACATGGCCAAATACAAATGATTTTACCCAGGCAGAGCTCCCAGGGGCCAAATTCTCATTTAAACAAAAACCTCTTTATACCAGTCTGGCAGCGGAAAGAGACCTTACAGTGGCTACAGATATTTAAGGACCATTTCCAGTGCCAGTACATTGGAAATCCTTCACTGAAGGATCAGCTCCCAACTCTCATGCGTTTGGCCTGAAGTTATGGTTATGACCCCCTGTGGCTTTTATTCTTGGGCACTTTACAATATCAATCGAGGCACTTCACAAACTAGGCATTTCACTGCCTGTTGAGAGGCAGCCATTTGCAGTGATTCTATGTGGGTGCAACAGCAACATCTCTAAAGTCTGTAGGCCAAGAAGTAAAAAATATCTTTTCCCTTTGATCCTCCAGGGGTGATTTTTGGTTTGCAAAAAAAATGTAGCTGCTCGGCCTAACATCGAGCAGCACTCCAGGATTTCAGGAACTGCAGTCTCCCCAGTGGCCACACGTCGCCCTCCCCAGCAGTGGGGGGAAGGCAGGCGTGGAGATAGGGGGTGCGCACTGCTGGCACGCTGCGGCACTCGACCCAAACCTCCAGCCACAGACTGCTTGGATGGATAGAGCTGATGGGCTCACAGCGGCAGCGTGACAGACAGAATATGTACGTTTACCTTATTCATGTGTGCCTGGTTCTGTTTTCTGACAGACAGATAGATACACAGACAGACAGTGTGTATGAGTGCATTAATAGCATGCTTTCTTTCAATGAATGAAATATGCTTTCATTAACAATTGACTAAATCAAGTGTGGCTATTCTTTCTGTTACCCATTCTTGGACATACTTATGAGAAAACCCTTGCTGATCAGGCCAGAAGTGATTTTTATAAAAGCTTCTAATAAGAACTCCTGGCTGCAGTTTCCTGGGGAGCCCTGCACACGCACTGGACACCTATAGGGAATCAGGCACTTAAATCTTTGGTGGTACAGCTCTGGGGGAATAAATAAAAATTCAGCATGTTCTGTACTGTCAGCAAGATCTGACATGATGCAAGACACTGAAAGTGTAGTCAAATCTAATGCATTAGGGCATTAGTTGAGCGTGTGGAGGTGGTGAGACAAACAGGTAGCATCAGTTCACTGGATACATGAATATTAAATGAGTGAGTGAAGAGAACCACTGCTTTTTACAGCACCATCCACTGTCCATCCCTGGAGGCAGAAAACAAGATGTGATGAGCCAGGAGTCTGATCGGGGGTGGCAGATCCATCTTTACCATGGGAAAAAACAGATACTTCACTGTGAAATGACATCATCTTTAATAGCGTGGGATCTGTCACCGGCAGTTGTAAACAGAGACTGATTTACAAGCCAAGAAGCCTTCTCAGACAGAAAGATTTGATTCAAATTTGCAATCCTAGACCTTTGTAGAAGACATCTTAAAGTACTCTGACTTTATGTAACTCCTTCTTTTAAAGTTACCCAACAAAGAATTTCTCCAGACTCAGCAAATCTGACCTTCTCACCAGGCAATTTCCACTTCAACAGAAGTTACTTGGGAAAACCTCCCTGATGCTGGGGTCTTTAAAATGAAGGATCACATGCAGGTGGGGGGCAGTTCTGCAGCACCTAGGGCTCCTGCTCATTTCATGCTATGTCATATGTAGTGGTCTAGCATGCTTCTGTAACACATTATGACTAATTTTGGACCCTGAGTACAGATTTGAGTTCCAGCAGTTGAAGCCCATGCCATGAGCCTCACACCTCTCTGGGGCTGGGGATGCGGCTTGTGCGTTCACAGCCCCTGCGACACAGCCCGTCTCCTGCTGCAGGGTTTTGCGTGTCAGGCTGTGCTGATGTGATCCGCCAACCCTGATCTCCCTCCTCTATAGTCATGAAGGGGGAGAGAGACAGAGGTGCTGCCTTGCAATTGCAAGGGCCGTCCCGCAAATCACCCTACAAGCCAGCACGCTCCTTAGGGGCCACATGGCCCTTTGCACCAGAGATGTCTGATGTATCCCCCACTGTGATGTCCAATACAGTGCTATCTCACAGAGCACTTAAGGTGATGCTCAAGACAAATGTGTTACAGCATCTCTCTGCAAATGTGGTTGTGTGCAGATATGAGAAAATTGTCATCATAAGACAAGTTGCCCATTATATCAATGCTTTATAGTACCCGAGCCTTCCAACTGAGCAACTGTAACAGCATAAGAGTGGCTTTATTTGGCTTATCTTAAGTACCTCCAAATTTTAGTTAGATAAAACACCATAGGCCTTCTCATATTAAAATAGCTTATATTACTAGACTGGCATAAACTTACACCTTAAATTGTACCAAAAATATTCATGCATCAGTATGTTACTTCAAAACAAGACAGTAGCAGTTCAAAGAGAGACTCAAAATCAGGTCCTGTAAATTTTAGAGGCTGTTCCCATGAAGGGGTTTATTAAATAAACCCTAAGAACAAACAGGAGGCAAATGACCCTTTACAGAACAGTATTATTGATGATCTTTACCCTGTAGGAGGACGACAGAGGAAAGCTTAAGCAGTGCTAGCGCTGCAGTTGAATTTTGAAACACTGCCACCTCACGTCAGCTTAGCAAGGAGGCACAACCCAGGTCAGCCTCCCAGTGCTCTTCCTAGAGATTCCTCTGGTGTTTGCCTGGCAGCATCTGGCACAGCATCCTCGCTCCCAGAGGCACTGTTGTTGCCATTGTTGTTGTTATTTTTTAATTGAAAACCATTAAAAATGTCCATACCGCTTTACAAACAGGGAGGTGGGGCGTGCTCTCCCTCTGCGGGTTAGGCATCCAGAAATCATGAGCTACAAAGCCAGGTACTGGTATTTGCTATTTCACATTGGAATCTGTGTTGCATTGGATACATTAGCATCTCTTGAGAAGGTGTCAGGCACCAGAGGATCATCCCTCCTTCTTTCTGACTCTGCAGAAAGGCTTCAGGGGAGAGCTGGACATGGATGGACGTTCCCGGGGTGACGAGGCGTGACTCCAAAGGAGAGCTGCCCCCCTGGCTCCATTCTCACATCCTGCAGCGGGGCTTGCTTTATCACTCTATTTTCCGCCACTTCTGAGCAAGAACTGGTTTCTCTCTTCCATATCAGGGAGGCAACTGGCGAGCAAATTCTGGCATGATTATTTGGTTTAATATCGAGCAGAAAATTAAAATGAGTGCTGTGGTTTTGCAGTCAATAGGAATGCTTCTGTGTATAATATTTCAGTTATCCTACTCTTCTGCAAAAGGACTTTTTTTAGTACCTGATCTGTGTTGAGCAGTGGTTACATTACAAGCTGAAGAGCAGGACTGAGACTCTTTGTGCCTCTGTTGCTGGCTAAAACTTCAGCACAGAGCAGCCAAACTCCTTAGGAAGAACAGAGCCTGGGGATCTGCATCCAGTGGGCCTGGGAGCTGGGTCTGTCCAGACTGCAGCAACGGGAGCATCAGTCCTGCCAGCAAACTCGGTGCTGAGGTTCCCCTCCCAGGAAGATCTGGGGACTGGCCTGAGATGCCCTTTTCAGACATGATCCTGCCTGAAAACAAACAACTTCTTGCTTTTCGGACTGCTAGTTTTCAGCTTGTTTAGCTTTCTGAGCCAGCTCACAAGAGTTACAATGCTGTATTCAGGACCTGCCCTAGGATGGAGAAGGCTATATACAGTTGTGCGCTATCTGCTGCAGTGCTTGTGCATGCATGAGCTGAATTAAGTGGGCGCGTGGAAAGGGCTAGAGCTCCCCCAGCATCCTCTTCTGCTGTCCCCCAGTCGGTCTATATCTGCTCATCTTATACATGTATATGTGTGTGTTATTCACACACACAGGGGTTGCCGAATCAGGCCCTATTTCGATAAGGTAAGGTGCTCAGTTCAGCAAAAACACTTAAGTGTGTGTCTCACTTCATGCTCTTAATAGTAGGCATAACGTCAGTTTGTGCTTGCTTTAGGAGGCATAATTCCCACTTCACCTTGAGTAGTCACCTGCCTGATCCCCTCTTCCAGCCTCTCTGAGACAGCCCGGCACCTACAGAGCCTGCAAACACGTTGCGCAAGGAGCACGCCGAGCCTTGAAGTGCTCCTCTGGCTCCCCGTGAGCACTCGGCAGGGACGACTCCGGTCGCTAGCCAGCTGGCTCCCCAGGCCCTGGGCATGGCAGCCGTGCCCGGTGCCAGCCGGCTGTAGGTGAGCGGTAAGGGGCTTGTAGGACACAGGAGGGGAATCCAAAGTGAAACGGGACAAGTGTCGGTAAACAAAGCCTGGAGGAGCCATGAGATGGCACTGGGGAACTGCACAGCACACGGCAGAGCAGGCAGATTGAGGATCTAATTAAAACAAAACCCAGGCTCTGGCCCAGACCTAGCAGCCCCAGCCAGGCAACAAGCCCAGGCTCAAAGTATATGTAAACAGGCTTGGAAGTTTTGTCAACAGTCTGGAGGTGTGGATTAAGGGCAAAGCAGCAGCTGAATGCTGAATTGAGAGGTGTTTAAAATCTGCTGTAAATTAGGGAGATGCTCACACACTTCCCAGAAGGGATAACGGGGACAGCCTCTGCTCCTGGGAGGCTGCCTTTTCCAGTCACCAGTCACCCTTCAGAGGGTCCCCATGGATGAAACTCCCTCATTCTCAGTTTGCTCTCATGAGGTTCCTGCATAGAAAAGTAGGTAGGGTTGAAGGTGGGAGCCTGTCGCAGCCCGGTCTCATGCCAGTTTAAAATGTCAGGGAACCATATCCTCCAGTAGCAAATGTTTCAGAGCTAGAGATGAAAATTTCCGCCATCGAAAACCAAAGAATAATCTGCCCATCTGCCCATGGGGAAAGTCTTTTCCAAACTCTAATCTGTTAGTAGCTGCCTTAGGTCATGTAGCACAGTGATTTATGTTTCCCATTACCCTATCAAATGTAACAGTTGTCATTATCTACCTAAATGGTTAATCCTTCTTGACATTCAGCCTCTATTATGGGACAGGTCCTGACACGTTGTAGCTGCTTTGGGCCATTGTGTTCATCTCCAGTACCCAGAAATCTGGATTATCCTGCTAGATGTTGAAGTTCCAGGTGGAATAGAGGCAACTGCCCTTCCCATCCCTCTATGCTAGGGTTGCTTTTGCTCTCTGTACAGCTTTCATGGATTTCTGCAAGAAATAAACTTGTCTGATGTGGTAATTTTCTGCTGTCAGAGAAAGCAGAACCAAAATGAAGGCCTACATTCCAGAATGGTAGTTTGCAGATATCCATGCTTGAAATCATATGGCTGCATATGTAGGTGTAGTTAATACCTTTTCCTGAACAAAGAGGCTACCCTGCTGCAATAAGACAAGCCTCCCATGCAGGTATCTAGAAGTTTCTTTTGCACAGTGGAAACATCAGGTAGTAGGCGGATTAAATAAGACAGAAATTGAGCTGAGAGGAGATGAAGGAGGCAAGGATAGGAAGGAAGCAAAGACAGCAGTTAGGTGCAGAGAGCTGTTACTGTGCCAGCTGAAGTGGGAGGAGAGGGAATGAAGCATTGTTATTGTTTGCTTGAGCTATCAGGAAGAAGGGAAAATAGAAGCCCTGGCAAAGAGGGAAGAACAATAAATATAGATGAGTTCAAGTACTCTTTGAATCTGCATACCAGTTTTGAGACTGGAGAAGCTCACATCAGACCAGGACTTCTCTACCAACTCATCACAGCGCCATCCTATTTCCTGAAGACAGGAGAAGAGTGACGATTCCCCCTCCAAGCCAAGATGAGTCCTGGCACCCCAGAGGCTCCCCAACACAAGCATATACACATGCATGCACATGCACACATGCATGCACAAGCACATGCACACACACACACACAAACAAACAAGGAGCACAGACATGCCCACAGCATGACAGGAAAATGCTCAGAATTGCATTTAGCATCTCAAGAAACCTAGGGAGTACAGAACAGACTGCAAAAATAAATCTATGCAGCCTGCACTGGTATTGAAAAATCTATGCCCACCAGCCGCTTGGTAGCCATCTGTCCTTGCCGCTGAATACCAAGCAGGAGCACTCCATACATGCTTGCCCAATTGCAATTCTGCTCACCTTAAGTTTGGGAGAAACAGCAAACACCATCAGAATGACAAGCTGACAGCCACAATACTGCAACAATATGCTGTGGGAGAAGGAAAAGGAGAGAAAGAAAGGGCATTTCCAAAAGAGATCAAGACGTGATGCTGACATTATCACACCCCAGGGAGAAGGCTGAAACTATCCAACTTACTTCATTTTAAAACCTTAGGTTCATTCAGATTTCCATTCCCAAAGGTAAGCAGCCAATTTCCTCTCTCCATGAATAATTCAGCCTTGCCGTGTATTTACTATTTCGTATGTCATCTCCATCTTAGTGTGTAACAGTTCATTTTGGACAATATCTCCTCAAGGTGCTGGAAAGCATCTTTGTCTTTCCTATTACAAAACATTTGCAAATTTCTTCAGTTTCTAGATCAAAGCTATTGGAGTGAGTCCAGGAAAAGTGGGGTTTTTTTTAGCCTGTGGCTGTATATCAATCAGCAGGTCACCAAAGGATTCTGGATCAAATGTTAACACTGCTTGGGAAGATGTCCATAAGTTACTGAACATTTCAGCACAGGAAGGAGGAAGCAAAGAGTGACTCAAATCAAATCCAGGATTTCTTGTTTTCAGTAAGAGAGAATCAAATCTCTTCACAACTTTGCCAAAACCCATGATTGAAGGCACATGGAAACACATGTCATAGCTTAATGTAGCTGTCCCTGAAGTCCACGAAGACATCCTTGTAAGGTTTTTGTGGTCTTTGGCTCAGACACAAAATGCACACAAAGTACTGATCAGAAAAAGGACGGTGCAGAACTCAGTAGAGAAATGAAACCCTATCAGGGTAGGTTGATAGGTTAGAGATCAAGCTAATCTGGGTGTGAACTTCTCCAAAATATAGGCTGGAGGGAAGTCTTTTATTCCTAGAGAAAAAGGCTCTGAAAATTTTGGAGCCAGGTTCAAACTACCTTAAAATTCAGGAGACATTTGGGTTTTGGATACTGTCTCACATTGATCGTAAGTATAAATTAGGGGGGTACTTAGAGACCGGGGTCCTTTCAGTAATCTAGTCACAGGTGCTGAGCACAAGCTAAAGCAAACTGGAAATCTGAGGCAGATCCCAAACTTTGTGTTCAAGCTTGAAATTACATTTCTCCCTCACTAAGTTCTAGCATCTAGCTCTTCCGAGTGTGAAATAAAGCACATTAACTGAGCCAAGAAAATCAAAAGGAGACACCCTTGTCATGCCAGGCTGGGGCTGATGGGATGAGAAGCTGCTTGCATAAGACAAGCTTGCTTTATACTCCCCGCAACTAATAAATAAAGGCCTAGCTATACCAGCATTTTAGATGATAATGGAGGTATCATTTTCAGAGCTGTAGTCGAAGGGTGTCTCTTTCTCTCTTCTTATACCGGGACTAAGACAGCCTTAAAGAAACCGAGCTGGAACTTGTTGGAAGCTCCATCTATGACCCGGACCGAAGTGCTTTCCCCCCACCCAGTTCATAGAAGTTCAGATAAGGATCTGCTATTTCTGTTTTTAAGCCTAGAGTAGGCTGCTGTCAGTCTCATTAAATGTGCAACATGCTCAAGAACTTGTACGGGGCAGAATTTTGCCAGAGGGCAAAATCTGGCCAAGGGTATAAAAGCTCCAAATATCCAGGGCGGAAGAAAGCAGGCCTTGCAGCGAGGCATCCCTGAAAGCAGTAATAAAAAGGTTATCTTCCTTCCTTCCCTCCCATAAAATAAAGTAACAAATGGTATCTGCTGTGCTGACAGAACTTGCTGTTTGCCGAGGCTGAGATATAGCCGTTGGCTGTTTATCTAATGCAGATACATAAGCAGATATCAGAGAAAAGGTCAATGAAGTATTTGCCCTATCCCTAAATTACACAAGAGTGTGCCATCATGCGGATCCCAGCTCAGCGTAGCTACCTTGGCTTGTGTTTTAGCTCCTTTCTTTCATCCCAGAAGTGAACATTCCTGTTTTTGACGTGTGAAGGGTAGTGAACAAAGTTCAGGAGGCACCGCACAGAGGGAGAGCTCCCTAACGTTGTCATGGGAAAAGGACTGCTGGCCAAAACAACAACTGTGTCAGCAGCACGTGTACATATTCAGAAAGCACATTTTATGAATCGATAGTTTTGTAGTCAGAGAATGTCAGAAAGCAAACACAGAAAACCCATCCACATAGTTTACCCAAATATGTGGCCCAGCATAGTCCAGAAGGAGAGAGGGAGTGGGGAGGGAGGAGCTTTACGTGACTGAAAGCTGTTTTTTCAGTACGTGGCTGCACTAAATACAAAAAGCATGAGTAAGAGCCATGGGAGAATGTGAGGAAATCCCTTTGGAGCAGTTAGAGGTCAAACCCTGTTTCCTTGGACACGAGTCTACATGCAGTGTGCACACTACCCAACCTGTGTGCGGCTGTGGTCCACTGGCTCTGTACTGTCCAGGACACAAATGCCAGTGCATTACTTGCACCTCTCAGAGAGAGTCCTCCTGGGCTCCTATGATACATTGGGGTTTTTTTCCTCACAGCTAAGTCTTCCTGGGGAATCACTACATTGAACAGGATATGGAAAAAATTATTCTTAATTTTCATTTGACCACTGCCATAGTGCCCTGAGGCACCAGCTGTGGCTGGAGCTCCGCCATGCAAAACATCACGCCACGTGGAACAAACACCCTTCCTGGGTTTCGGCATCGCTCTCAGCCCCGGAGGAAGAGCCACTCCCAGGGGATGCTCTGCAGCCCCACGCTTCCCCCGCTCAAGGCGAGAGCCTTCAGGTGGGCTCAGGACTCCAGCACAAGCTCTGCTCCAGGAGATGCGTCTGTCAGCGCATCTTCTGGCTTTGCCTCATCTCTGTTTAGCATCTCTGACTTCCCAGGCCCTCAGCAAAAGAGAAAAGTAGCTGCTTTATGCCTCTGTGACTTCACGCAGTGAATTTCCTCCTGCACCTGGCTCTGTGCCCTGGATTACATCACTAGAAGGTGGGATAATACAAGGCTGGGTCTATCTTCATATGTTGTTGAGACATTTGGGACAGTATTGTTTTCCAAGCCTCCTCCACTCATCTTCAGGAACTGCAAGCCTTGGAAAACCAGATGCTCAGGCATATAATTCAGGCACAAGGCTGGTGCAGTGAATCAAAAACATTGCAGGAAAGGATCTCAACTCTCATTACCATGAGTGAGAGAAAGCTGAAACCTATGGCTCAGGCCCCTCAAGAATTTATGCTCTGATATAACTGAAACCTCCCAGGAGATCCTGGGTCAAGATAGAAGAAATAGACAATTTATGGCATTCCTAACGTATCCGTCTCCTCCCCCAGCATGTAGCTGCCATTTACGTTAGTTGTGGATTTTACTCAAATGACTTTTCCTGCAAGCTACTATGATGATTCCTGTTTCTTTGCATGAGAAATAAGAATACACACAACAACTGAAAAGTCAGATGGGAGGGAGTAGGGACTGAAAAAAACTTAATTCAAAATTTTTATGTATCCACAGCAGCAAGTTATCACAGGCCAATAACTTCAGCTAGGGCGAAAAATGGTAGAGCAGTTACACGGTGCCAGCTGAACAGATGTAGTTGTTCAAACAACCAAAATTTGCAAGACACATTGGAGCTGTTAAAAAAACATCTTCTAAGGATCAGTGTTCTTCTCCCCTAAGACAGAATATGAGACATCACTTGTTACTTTCTCTTCTAAAAGGTCCCGCTACAGAAATACCCACATTTCAGAGGGGTGCTGGTGACCTCCTGCCAGCAAGATCCACAGATATCAGGTGATGCCCGTGTGGCGGATGCACTAAGGTGCTGGGTTCTTCTAGTGGGTAGGATGCTCTGCATGTGCCGTGGTTAAGAAAACACTACTTCCACCAGGAAACAGCTTTCCAAAATGGGAAGCTTGCCCTTGCTGCCTGTCTGGCCCAAACCCAGACTTTGAAAGGGTTGTCTGTCAAAAGCCACAGTGCTTCTTCCTCATCTTTGGTGTAAATGATCCGCCCTCTGCCCCAATTATCTGCTTGGACTATCCAAATCACTTACAGTGCCCAAGAGTGACCAGCATCCCAAAGCTGGCCTCGTTGTTCCCCAGTGATACCTCTTGCAGGCACACGTGACAGCAAGGCACCACGCAGTCCCCAAAGCGGAAGGCCGGGGGGCTGTTAGAAACAGGTGCCTCATACAGCAGAGCAGAAAAAAACCCACTAGAAAATCACAGCCTTTTGTTTTACCAATTAATACTTCCCGATTTAGCTGTTCTAAGACAATTGCTGAGTTATTTGTGGTTGGGGTTTTTTTTCCCTCCTCTACTGTGGCAGCTGGTACATCTGTACATTTTCCATGTCTGCTTTCTGGCCACCATTTGGCAACTGGCCAGCCAGGGAGCAGAGGGATGCTGAAGTAGCAGGTTACATGTGCTTTCCCACAGCCTCACTTCTGAGGAACTACTAATATTGAATAAATACAAACACTTTGTGATTTTGACAGATATATATGCTGTATATGCTTTCACAAAGGTTAGAAAAATTGGCTCCCAGGAATTTTACAACTTTCCCTTAATTAGTAAAATTGCATGAAATGAGGTAGATTTCATTTCCAGCTTTTTCTCTATTTGCACATGAAGAAATTATTTATTGGGTACAATCAAAAAATATCTTTACATTTGCTAAGTTTCTATAGACTTTTCAGAAAGCAAGAACTAGCAGATTTGTGACAGCCATTCTGTTTAAGGCATTTACATTTAATAACAGATCAATTTAGCAGCATTTTTATTCTTAATAAATGTGATGTTATTAGGGGTTTTGCCATTTACTAGGATACTAATGAGCATTTAGTTGAATGATGATATCTTTATGATATCTGTATTTGACAATCATCAGCTTTGAAAATGAAGTGTTGGTTAGAAGAGATGTATAATTATGTGTATCCACAGATGAGGCAAGTCTTGCCTTTAAAAGCAGCCTCTGGCCCCAGCCGGGGAATCATTGGAACCAAAGTTTGCGAGTATTTTTAGGAGCATTTGAAGAACCTTCCTTTAGGAGTAATGCTGAAGATTCCCGTTTCCAACCATAGTGGCCAGATGTCTGAAACTACTGGAAGCCCAGCTGAAATTACCTGTTTCCTATGAGCTTTATTTTTTGGAAGGATGGATCAAATTAATCATATTAAAACAACAGCAAGGAAACCAATGACTGCAAACACAGGGCATTGGTCCAGGGAGAATTAGATAATTAATTGCAGTTGCTATAAACTGACTTGGGCACACCTGTTTAACTGGGGAAGCCAAAGCAATATTTATTTTGACACATTTTTGTGGGAGAATGCTTGGAAAGCTAAGGACATTGTAACATTACTTGTTTATGTAGGTTTTAAGTCTGAATTGTCCACAAATGATTGAATTTCACTGAGCTGTTAATACAGAAGACTTATGTGTAGCCAATTAGGGCTATTAAAAGCAAGAACGTTGTGGATAATATTTCCAATGTTAATTAATTGAAATAGTATCAGTTGGAGAATGCGTCCCCAGGAGCTGCCTCAACCAGCCCCTACCAGCTATGATTTATAGCTGCTTGGCCTGGTGCTGTGGAAATTTTAAAGACTGAATTGCTGCTGCAAGCTTATTCTTTAGCAGTGAAATTCAGCTATAATTCTATATAGTTCATTCGGAATGAAATAAAGAAATATTTTTCTTTCAGTAATGATGTTGTTTTAGAATGTTGTAAGGATTTGCAAGTTGAAGCCCAAAGGATTTCTGTGATGATTACTTGAAGTAAGCAGTGGATAGTCTCTCTAAGTTTATTAATTTCATAAAAACATAGAATAGATTGGGTTGGAAGGGACCTTTAAAAATCATCTCGTCCACCCCCCTGGTTCAATGCTTACTGTAAAGAAAAAAGTCACCAAGGGAAAAAAAAGGTTCACAAATCTGGAATGTACTTTTTCAGCATGATCTGGGGCAGGGGTGGGGGGTCCCATATTTTGCCAAATACAAAGAACATGTATTAAGAGTCTATAAATTGGGAAATAGTTGAAAAGCCTGAAACAGGAAAAGATGCTCACTATAGAATGGTGTGGTGAAGGGCAGGTTTCCTTTTAACCCTACGAAAGGTTTGAGGCAAAACCCCAAAGACATCCAGTGAGTGGCTTCTGAAAAAAATTCTAATTTTAGCTTGGTTTTGAGCTATAGGATTTGCTTATTTTTAAAGATTTTTAGACAGCAGAGCCTGTTGTATACATTTATGGTTAAGAAGAACCTTTCCTGAAAATGCATATGAAAACTATTAGGCAAAGTTTTATGTGTAAAATGCAACAGCCACAAAAGACAAACTTGTAATGGATTCAGTTTATAATACGTCATCTGACTAATGAAGAGGGATTAGAATAATTATTCAGCCAAATATAAATGGATAGGGAAATAAATCATTTACCTAGTTGATAATAGCTGAGATAACATGCTAAAGTTTTACAACCGAAGAATGAAAGATCACTTTCTAATTTTACTCCTTATTTAAATAATTTAAAAATAATTATACTCACACAGTTTTATTACCTGCAATTGTGTTGCAGCACATAACTTAAGAACTATTTGCATTTCGGCAACTTTATCCAAACATGGGACAGGAGGACCATGTTTGTGTCATTCTGGAGTTTTTACCTGTACGTGTGTGATTTCATGAGATGCTGGTATTTATGCCCAATCATCAATTTCAGGTCATTTTGAAACCAGAATCTATAAAAGAAAAACAATGATCAAAAAAATTAATAAGAAAAATTCTGGTCAACTGTGTGTGACGTACCCCCAAAAAACCTGGCAAAGAAAAACACCCAGGTAAAGATATGGGTATTTATTGCTTAAAATACAACAAAGTCCAACAGAAAGTTTCAGCAACTACTGTAAGATTTCATTTAAAATTTTAGTAAGCCCTAAGTGTACTGTGGCTGCATAGGTTATGATTTAACTTGCAATATTAACAATTGATTGAATAGAAATACTTTTAGTAACAGAAATTAATAGTGACATGCCATTAGCAAATCTGATTACTATTACAGAACCAAAGTTGTTACCAACAAGATTAAACACTGAAAATGTATTAAAATTTCCTCCCAAAGAAAGGCTGCCTATCAGTGTGTAATCTTCTTATCAGCCCAGACAGGAGGGTCTCTCCCAACCCTGAGGGAATGCTCTAATTTTTGCAGAAATACAGATTGGGAAAACTTAGAGGTGAGATGTTCACCTAATGTCAGTGAATTTCATTGTAGGCATGCAAGTATGTTACTCAGAAAGGTTATAGGAAACCTTTTCCCTGGTTAAGAAGGAAAATTAAAATGTGCTGGTTTTATAAGTTTACTAGAATTCCTTTTGGTTACTCATGAAGACAAGATAATATGAAAATATAGCGATGATTTCTATTTTGTGGAAGCCATTTGAAGAACAAGAAGATATCGGTTACCTTGACTAGAAGTTAATTAGCAAGGGAGAATATAAAATAGAGAAAGCGGGGTCTAAACAGCATATTTAGGAGGAGGGCTCTTTTAAACCCTCCTAAGGGCGACACTTCTCGACTGCCCACCACAACGCTGCTGCCTGGCTGTGCTGGTGTAGCCCAGGAAAACAACTGCTTTGCTGAAAGCAATAAAGAAAATTACCTCTATATTTCAGTTTTAATGAATCCCTGAGGTTTCTCTAATAATTTTTATATGATGGGTCAGAAATGAAGCTGGCAAAAGCAAGAGGTGTTAATTGGCTGGTTTTTTATCTGAGGATAATCCAGTGCTATCTTTGCTCATGTCTCCAACTGAGAAAGCTCCGATCTCCTGTCTCTGGACTTCTGAATGATTTGCGTCAGCATTTTTTTAAATATCTACAAATTGTTTATTCAGACCCAGGGTCTTCTCCCATCAGTATGGACCAGGAGCATCATTTCAGTTATCCTATTAGAAGAAGATCAGAACACGAAGGCCAGGCCCAAGCGTTTAAATCTTGTTACAAGTCTTTTAAGATAATTTTAGTGTCGACAGGCTGTCGGAAAATCTCCCAAAATCTCCTTTTACAATATCAGATGGAGTGACATTTTTGTTACTAGTAACAAAAACATTCTGAGCCCTTGTGCAGAGGAAACATACCCAAACATGCACACAGTGCGGCAGCTGAAAGAAGAACATGGTGTAAAGCACCCTGGGCTGTGGAGTTTTCTCCCATGAGGAACAAGAGCAGGCTTGCACTATGTACCCTCAGAATATGATGCAGACTATCTTTTTGAATGTATACAGCAGCAACCACCTAGAAGATCATCCAAAACAACCTTGCATGAGTCCCCAAAGGAAGGAGTGAAATCAGTCTTTTTCTGTCTTAATCAGTGTGAATCTCCTCAATGTACAAGGTGCTTAAACACTGCTGTAAGAGACGTGTTACAAAATATAGAGTTAGGCATGCTGGATCAATCGTAGCTTCTGCACAACTCTCGCTACTGCTTCACGAAGTAAATCCACTGGATTTATACTTTTATAGGATTTCCATTAAGTCCTGTGCTGTTTACATTGGCTTTATATTTAAGGACCTTATGCAGACCTAAATCTGATTTCTGGAACTTAGAGAGGGATTGTGTGTCTCAGCTGTAGTAAAATTTAATCCTGAGCCAAAACTTTAAGCACCATCAATGATCTGCGGAGCATGGGCATCACCCCATCAGCTAAGTGGTGTCAGAAAATTATCCTCTTTGCCCTCCCAGAAGAAGCTGACCTACACTGCTTCTGTTATATTGAATTGCTTTAATTGACTTTGTCCATCTAGACAATGTTGAAATCAACACACAAGAAGAGTTTTCATGGCTTAATTGACAAAAGCCTGTAAATATGTATTTGTATAGCTTTAAAGGATGATGAGTTGTTCCTGTAGATAATCAATTGCATCTGATATTTTCAGCTGTGACTAGGATTTTGCTCAGTTCCATTGCTTTCTCACTTTACTTTCCAACATAGAAAACTACTTCTGTTCTTTTGTTTATACAGAGAAGCATCTTATATTCTCAGGCAACGCTTCATCCACTCAGCAAGTGAAGTGCTCAATTTATACTTTGAGCTCAGCAGGATTTTCTCCTTTTCCTTTAAAAACTCATTTTCTTCCTATTGCCACAGACTGACATTGGCATGACCTTGCATGGAACAGCCCAAGAGCTTTGCTGGCATACACTCCCTGTCCCTTAAAAGGAGAACCGGTATGAGAGCTTCCAAGCTGCCTACTGCAAGACAACCCGTGTATCCGGCAAACAGCCCCTGAGCCCTCGTTCCTCTTTTGCTGAAGGGGAGGTCAACAAGTGTGGTCAAGAGTGAAAAAACATTGTTCAGATACACATGTGCTAGCTGCCTGAGGAGGCCACCACGCCATTGCGAGGTCACTTGCCAGGTTGTGGAGTTCAGGTACCAAACACCATGCCTGGCACAGTGCTTATGAAGAGGACCTGACCGGACTGTGTGCAGTGCCATCCTGACAGATGGGCACATGTGCAAGCATCCACGTAGATGTAGGCAAGGTACCTGTTTTGGGATGCCTTAATGGGCATCTGCTCTGAATTTCTGTGCCCGTGATTGAAGGGATGCACCGTCCCCGACCCCAGTTGGTACACAGCTGCAGGAAACCTACAATCTGAATTCTGGACTCCCAGACCCTCATCTATACCTGCTTCAAGAACATTTACATTGCCAGAGTGATCCAAAGGGACCTTAATATGTGAGAATTAGGCTAAAACACCTCCTTTTAACCAGAAGGAGGTGCTGCCAAGTGTGCCTGCCCCCATGGCTGAGAAAGAGAATTTGCCCTTCTGGGGCACTTGTAATGGGCAGCAAGAGGCGTTGTGAAGAGCTGGTGCCTCTGATGTACCCAGTTGCAGGTATTGCTGTAAGTACAATGCACCTGAAAGACTAAAAGGAACAAAAACATTCTGCTGGCTTTGAAAGAGAAACACAGTAAGGGTCGAGTCTTCTGGCAGACTTAAAAATTCTGTAACATCTGCTGAAAAACATATCTGCCTCATTTGTCTTCAACCTCTCCTTTAGCTGGTGATAACAGATCTGTGTGGGTTTTATGTGACAGCAACAGCTAGGAAGCTAGATAAGATCATCAAACACATTTTATATAAGCCATCAATAACAATATTCAGTGACTAGCAACATAGGCTGGATGGAAATCCATGCCCATTCATTTCAATCAACATGTCAGTTCGATGATGTAATTAAAAAAAAAAAAGAAGAAAGGAAGGAAGCTTCTTCATAGACCACAAGTATTTTCAAACTTTTCTTTAAAAAAAAAAAAAAACCCTATTGAAAATAATAGCTACAAGGCGAAACTAGCTACAAGGTTATCTCCAAGTGAAGGTGAACCAGGCAGAAACACAGCCACAAAAAATGATGTGTATGGCCAGAGACAGAATTGCATTTTGGGAGCTGAGATTCACTTGCTACACAGACATTGTTATATTTAGGCACAGAGTCTTCCTTCAGACATTCTTGAACATGCCGTGTTCCTCTTTGTAGTACAAGGGAGCTCGCACACCTCATCCACATGGGGCAGCTCAGTCAGTCACCTCTGTCCCAGCAAACGCAAGGTGAATCCCTCGGCTTTTATACCAAAAATATTGTATATAAAAAAGCAACTTTAGATGTTCTGAATTTTATGTGTCTAAAAAAAAAATATCCAAAGTCTGATCCCTTCATAGGTGATCAGTTACTAAGACATTTTCTTTTGCTTCATGAGTATATGATGGCAAGTTGAAAAACACTAATCTTGCAGCTTTTAAGACAGAAATATGTGGCTTCAGAGAAATTTAGTATATATTTAGCAGTGAAAGACTTAACACTGCACTGCAGAGCAGACTTCTCAAACCATCTTGGCTCAGATCACATCTTCAGGCTCATGCAAAGCCACAGCAGGATTTTAGCCCTGGAGACATCCCCTCGTGCAGGGCTGCCTTCTCTTCTCCCAGGCCTCTTCGAGCCGCTGAGCTCTCCTTACAGCCAAGACAGATGTGCAATGTGCTCTTCTTTGACCTCTTTACATGAAAGCTGGCCTGTCCCGGCTTTCATGGCTGCATAATATCACCACGGCCAGGAGGGAGAGCAACATCAGGAAAGCGTTCCATGCAGTTGCAGCTTATTTTAACAATGCTGCAGCTGAAAACTGCAGCACTTCATGTCCAGAGGACACTTTTGGTGGGCAGGGAACTCTCTCCACTGAGGGCAGCTTAGCACTGCCAGCCTGTGTCCCACCAGGTCTCCCTCTCACTGCATCTGTGCACACAACAAAACAAACATGCTCCAGGAGCTTCACAGTCTGTTTAGATTATTTGATGAAAGCAGCTTTCAGAGGCAAGGATGTCGCTACAGACTGCATGTTTAAAGGTATGTAACAGTTCAGAGAGGAAGATAAGCATATTAAAATTTGGCTTTACTCGCCAAACCTGAACAAAAGGTTGCCCATTATAATTCCAATGGCATGATGAACTGCCAGTAGCAGGCCTAGAAGTTGCAAAATAATATCCCATCAGCTGTCTGCACGCACCTCCTGGCTGCTTCCAAAAGCAGCTGCAAGCAGAGCCTGCTGTGAGCGTGCTGGCAGCAATGGGTCACTGGGGAGGCAGGGAGGCAGGGCACAGGCCCAGGGCATTCACTGGTTTTCCCCACCAGCCTGGTGCCTCACCCCTGTCCCTCCTCCGTCTGCACAAGCCAGGCCTGGAGAAAGGAAGATGGAGCCGGACGCCCTGGGGTGGGGTTTGACAGTTCCTACTTTTAGGTATTGGTAAGTTAGTTTTTCAAAGCCTACACCTCTAACAGAGCCAATGGAGAGAAGGTGATCCATTCTGTCCTCGGACAGCTGATGATGATCCCTGGGCTGAAGTCCTCTCTGGAGGTGCCTCTCATTCTGCACTGATACAGACAGTGTCCAGATAACCAGTGTGTGTTTAGGCTACACCTGAACAAGGGACATGGGAGTACTTCCATGGGCCAGGGTCCAGCTGCACTGCTAGTTGCACCACCACAGCACGGAACCGGCATCATGGTACATTTTGGACAGGTCCCTGATTCAGCTGGCTGGGAGACAAGGACCTTGGGAGCATGAGACCATGCATCCACCACTTGGTTATCTGTAACATGGGTGGTGATAAGAAATTCCTCCTCGAGCATGCAGCTCACACACTGACCCAGACAGAGGCACTACTTGCTGAGCCATCCAGGTGAACGATGCAGGTTTACAGTCACATCCAAATCCAGCCTTGATTGCTTCCTGGTGCTGCATTCAAACCAAATAAAGAAGCAGAATTGAAACAAGACTCCTGTATTGTGTCTTCAAGGATACTCACTTGAGAAACAGGACCCAAATGAGCAACCTTTTCGTTATATGCGAGTTCTCCTGAGCAGGGAGAACTGCTTTGAGCTTGAAAAGGGGAACGCTCACGTGGCCTTGCATGTGCCTAAGTGTGTAATCTATTAACAAATCTTCTCATTCAATTATGTGGTATTAAAAATATCAACCCCCTCAGCCATTCCCTATTGTTAAGAGTGAATAAATGCAGCCAATTACATCCCATTATTACTATTTCACCAACAGAGCAGTTAATGGGTGACACCATGAGGCTAACTTCATAAAACACAGGTGTCACACAAACCAGTCTGTATTCTAGACACTGTCAATGAGTAATGTACTTTTAGAATGTCCCAGATTTCTGTTGTCTTCATTTTCCTGTGCCTCTCTTGACGTGCAGAAATAGGTATTTAGGTGTATTAGGTGTATTATGTATTTAGAATCACTCTATTTACGTGATTCTTGCAAAATTAAATCACTAACTGTTTTTGAAAGCTATGGCCTATAGTCTGATTTCCTTTAAAATCTTTTTTTTTCCTATTCTGTACATTTCTTTTTTAAGTATAGGGCTTCTATATACCTTTATGCTAGTAAAAGTGCATTAATATGTTTCCCTGGACAAAACACCTGAAAATATTATATAGGGTTCTGCAAGACAAAAAGATATGGTACTCAATCTGACATCAGGGCGAATTTGTACTTCTGCATTATAGCATAAAGCTATCCTGAAATGAGCTTATCCCAGCTTCTGGTGATTCTTCACAAATACCAGGTTGCGCAGTGTGGCTGCCTTCTCCCTACTACTGGTTACAAGAGCATGACAAAAGGAAAAAGCAGATAGCTAGCATATAGCATGCTGGACTCTAGCCATCACCGGCTGCCAGTACAGTAGAGTAGCTTGTGGGCTTCATATTTATTCTTGGAAAAGTTCACCATGGGGCAAGGTAAAGGAGTTCAGTTGCAACACCAATGTAGCTTTGCAGTCACCTTCCTGTCACTCTGGGCTAACTGCTGAGGGATAAGCCCATGATTTTAGAAGTATCCAACCCATAAATCTCCATGCATAACTACAATAACATTAATTGACAACCATGTTCATAGGTTGAGGGCACCTTCTGTGGAAGCTGAAGATGACAGTGTTCAGATGATGTCAGTTGTTTCCAGATGAAGTCAGCTGGCCAATGACACTGCATACAAGGAGGTCATGGAAATCTCAGAGCATCAGAGCACCTATCTTCATACTTCTTTTGGGTTGTTGGAGCCAAATTCATTGCTGCTTCAAAACGAGCTGAAGCCTGCAGCTTCCACATACACTGGGTTGCTTTCCATATTCAGCACACAAGGAACAGGAAAGTATGGCAGAATGCATTATTCCCCATTTCACCTGAGTCTCAGACTGGACTGCCTGCCACACAGCCGTAACAGAGAAAAGACACGGTAGTGTCAGGCTACCGTAGTGCCTTTCACATACAGCCTTGTAGTGCCACCTTCAGACCAAATCTTTAGCTGCACTCCAGCCCTAGCCAGAAGTACTCAGCCCACAGTGAAGGTGAATCCAAAATAGGGCCCAACTTCAGATCCAGCCTGAACTTTGTTTCCCTACAATATGGCAAGGAAAACAGAAGGATCTGGCCACTTGCAATACTAAGTCATTAAAAGCCATGTCCAAATCTGCAAAGTCCTAAGTCAGGTTATTTTATTTTGGAAGAAAGAGCTTTCACTGAATACTCCATCCTGAGTCTGGCTCTGAGGAGATCTTGTGGGTCCTCTTCCACTCCTAAGGTGTCAGGCACTAATATCATGGTACACTGGTTAGTAAAAACTAGTAAAAAATGAGATTAGCATTTTTAGAGAAGCCTTGACATGACCTTCTGAGCAGCAATTTTACATCCACAACCAATTATAGGCACAATAATTGTGGTGAAACTAATTTGAGGGACAAATGATAGCATTTAAATGCCTGATCTGCAGATACAATCTGACATATCTGTTTTTACATGGGACAGAAGTTTCTAGCAGATGTAAAAAACAGAAACCATAAATCAGAAGATGAATTAAGCATTTGGCTTTTGGGTTTTTTTCCACCCTTATACTTGAGATGGATACCGATGAGCAAATTCTAGCTATTTATTTTTTGATTACTCAGAAAGAAGGATTTACTAACATACAGGATCCTATATTCTCAAGTTACTGAGGTATCAGCTATGTATTTTCTAACCTAGCACAATCTTACTTATTTCTGAATTTTACTCCTTGTTCTAATTTCCTCTTCAAAGCAGAAATAATGAATCCTATTCATCTCTCATGTTCTCCTGTCTTTGCTTTACCATTCTTCCAACATCCATCTTCCTCTTCAGTGTTACTAATAGCTTTTATAGAAAGCTTGACAATTTTAATGTATTTTATTGGCATGTGCATGTAAACTAATTGGGAGTGGTTGGAGGCAGATGAATGTGGCATTAGCACAGTGACATATTTATCAAATATAACCTCCATATAGGCAAGCTCATCTTGCAAGATATGCATAATAAAAAACAAGATCTGACATGACTAATTTGTGTCTTGGCCTAAAGTGCTGTTTATACAGCGTGGGATGTCTAAATCTCCATGTTCTCTTATTGATATAAGATGACATATTGTTAGTAATCTAGTAAAATCTATCTACTTCAGTGTTAACTGATCTTTGGGAATTTTTTTTGTTTATACTTTTGGTTTGAGTTTGGGTTTGGGTTTTTTTTTTTTGAGAAAAAAATAACCAAATCTATCAGGGACGTTAACCCAAGCTTCTTTAAGGCCCAACCTAAGCCTCAAAATGTACCATTTTCAGGGACAGCTGTCAGCCACAAAGCTCTCATCTGTGACATACTGGGATCCATGCAGCTCACACGAAAATGCCTCAGCTTCTACAGCCTTCTGGAAAGCAGATACCCCAGAGAAATGCTCACGTGACATTTTAGACCTGAATGTCCTCTGTGCATCAGGGCTATGATAACTTTGGGAACCGGCATATATAATCTCTAATTACTGTTGATAGTATGAAATCACTAAGAAGTTGGTTCTTTGAAAACTGTAGCAAGTTTCTTTGTCTATATGTATCCACAACATCAAGAATAATTAGCAGATTCTCTGAGGGGTTCTTGGTGCTGGCTCAGTGTGTATTGTTTCACTGATTAGAGATAGGAACTTAAAAGCTGACCTTTGACCAGCAAAAGTCTCAGTAAGGAGGTTGCTGGGACAGGCAGAGGCAGTTTTTCCTACCCCTTGGGAGATGATGGAGAAGTGGAAAGAATGGGAGGTTGTGGGCAACATGATTAAAAAGCCAGAAATAACAGAAGAGGAATTTTTAAAAGCACTGGCAGAAAGGAGAATGTGGGGGACACAGGAAGTTTTGCTTGGGCAGGGAAAAGAAAGACATGCTGTTGTGGTGGAGTCTTAATGCCCCTAATCAGGATCACAGGCGAGTTAATCAAAGAATAATCTAAATGAGGTGCTATGGGCACTCAGGAAGTTTATTCAACAATCTGACTTTCTTTGGGGTTTATCTTGGAGGTAACAAAAGCAATGGTGAAGTCAGGAGCTCTGCCAAAAACCCCCAAATCCCTGTCTGTTAGTTTATATATAACACTTGCCTCAAAGAGATTGGCAGCAAAAGGCTGAGCCTTTTGCTGAAATGCTGGCAATTGGGGGAGGGCGACAGGGGGCGGAGGGTATTTCAAAGAACTTGGGGTAGCCATTTTGTGACTAAAGCTGGACAGTGGGATACAGTTTTCAGGAGGAACTGTCCCAGGGAGGTTCTGCACCGGGGTGTGGGGGGGAAATGCTCGTTCGCTCACTAGCCGGAAAGCCAGCTGCAATCGGCCCATATTCGAGACTTAACAACGTGCCAGAACCGAGGGACTACTCCTGCCGAAGGCGGACGGCCGGGAGCGCCCCGCGCCCCGCTCCCCGCAGCGGCCTCCCCAGCGGCTCCGTTTTCCAGGAAGAGCGGAGGGGAACCCCTGAATCATACGAACACCGTCAGCTTCCAGCGCAGCCACCGGAGCGGCCGTCTTTACGGGACACGGACACGGACACGGACACGGACACGGACACGGACACGGACACGGACACGGACACGGACGGAGGGGGGGCGCGGCGGGCTGTCACGTAGGCCGCGCTCGCGCCGCCACCCCAACGGCCGCGCCGCTCTACCGCCCCGCACGTGCGCCTTGTTTTGGTGAAAGGCCGCTCAGGGGGAGGCGGGGCCGCCGGCCGCGAGCACGCCGCNTGCCGGCCCGCCCGCTCGGCTCCGCCGGTCAGCAGCGTCCCCGGGCAGGGCTCACCCCTCCTGAAATGTCGCAGACTGCCATGTCCGAGACCTACGGTAGGAGCCGGAGCCGGGGGCGGGGCAAGGTGGGGGGGGACCCTCCTCTTCCTCCTCCCCTCCGAGGGACCGGGCCCGGGCCCGGGCGGTTGGCTTCTGAGGAGCGGGGTGACGGTCCCCGCCGGCGGAGCAGGGGCTGAGGCGGTGCGGCGTCAGGAGCGCAGCTGCAGGCGGTGGCGGCTGTCCGGGCTCCGGCGGGTGTCTCTGCCCCGGGTGGTGTGGGGTGCTTGTGGGTTTTTTGCCTGTTCCTGTGAGCTGTGTGCGCTGCGGCGCCCTGCCCCTCCCTTTGCTGCCCGGGCTGACACGGCAGTGAGCGTTCAGAATTGTCTTTCGTGGTGTGGAAGTATTGACTCGAAACGTATCTAGGCGAGGGAACTTAGACGGTGTTTGTTACGGCTAAGTGAATTCAGAAGGAAAGTTGCAGTGCGTGTCTTCTGGGAGAAGCTGCATGTTTCTTTAATTTGAGATTGTGTTCTTTTGAGGGTTAAGTTAGGATTTCGGTCTTGTCTTAGATGTGCAAGCATCAAAAAGAACTGATTGTGAGAGTGAGTTAGGGGGAAAAGGTCGGTGAGTATGTTCGTACATCCCTGTGTTGGCATGGATGTCTAACCGCTAGAAGAACATCCAAAGGAGTAAGTTGGAGCACAGGCACTGGCAGGGTGTGTCAGTGCCTTACAGGGAAGCATCAAAGAGAAGTGAGGAGTCAAAAAGGTAAGCAGAGCATTGCTGGCTAGGTGGAGGAGGTGGGAAGCAACTGAATAGTGTTAGTTTCTCTTCTTTAGAACTTTGCTTGAAACAACTGTGTTTGCTTGAATCAATTTGGTTTTTTCTCTCCTTTCCATGACATACAGTTCTGTGATGTTTTGCAGTATAAAAATGCCATCGTACATGTAAACATACTCAAAGTCCATGTGATAGGTTGTTGGAGAGTAAGATCAGAATTGAATACTGTGATAAGCCCTTTAACTTGTTATTTTCTAGCTTTGTCTGTTGCAGCATCTTATCTTCAGCAGCTGTTCAGACTTTAGAGCTGGATTTGCATCCTTTTGCTTTTAGAGCAGAGCCTTTAAAATAAGGAATCATTTGGATAATTAAAGCAAAACTGGACACAACAACTCTAACTGTGAGGGACTCTGGCAAGGCCATCAGGAATTCTTACTATAGGCTAACTCACTTGATTCTTCCTGCTATGTAAATCAGTTTATTTTCAATATCCTAGTCATCAGTGCTTAAGATGTCCCACTGCTCAGTGCTTGGGTGTACAGCAGATGCACAGAACTAAGGGACAAAATGAGCCAAGAGTGTGGGGCAGCCCTTGAAGTGCAAGTGTTAGGTTATTAAGACCCTGTTTCTTTTTTTCCATACTTTCTTGAAGCATCTAAAACTTATGCGTAGAAACCAGAGAGGTGTGCTTTGTAGATTGAAACTTGAGTTTGAAGTAATTCTTTGTGCTCTGAACTCTTGTGATGAAGAGCTGGGGTCACATTGGCTGTGCTTGTAGTGGGATTGGTGGTCTCTAAGCAAATGGGTTGATAGATAACCAGAGACAATGGACAGAATTTCCACAGCATTGTTCCACAGTGCTCCTCTTTTGATGCTGTAATAGTAAGCAAGCTAAATAGATGATTGTATCCTAAACAAGTACATTTTAACATTTTTTTGCATTGTTCTGGTGATGCAAAATAGTGATTGTAAACTCACTGTAGCTGTTGATACTTTCTAATTGTTTTGGTGTCCTAGAAAACAAGTCCTTAAAATTGAAGGTTTGCAGTTGTGGGTTGTTCCTTCTGTTTGTTTAATTCTTGTTTGGTATGTTTCTCTTTTGAGTTTCAATGTTTGTTCTATTCATACAGGAGCTACAAAAATTCTGAGCTAGAATACTTGAGAGTGTCAAGGTTTACAGTAGATAGAAGAATAAAAACTAAGTTATAACATAAAATTTAACAATGGCTATATCACCTCTGATCATAACAGTAATTGGTATCTAATTTTGCACTGTCCTGTCCACATATGTAGCAGCCTAATTGACAGATCAAAGCAAACAGTATGATGTGATAAAATCATGGGTCTTCTGTGCTTGATGAACTCTCTGGGATTTAATGTGCTCACTGTCCTAACAAAGGGTGCTTTGCTTCTGACCAGCTGTTACAGCGATCATCAGGGATGATAGAAGTATTAGGACAGTTTCCCCCGCGTGACTGAGATCAGTGGTCACTGTATCACCTCAGTGATGGAATCCCTGTAGCTTCTGCCCTTGTAGATGCTTATTCATGAATTGGATTTTTCTTCTTACTACCTGGATTATGACCCATTCTAATTATGTAACCTCAAGCTTTTCATCCCATACGGATAAGCTCAGGAAAGTGGTTGGTGGTTTGTGGTTTTTGTTTTGTTTTCTTTTTCTTGAATGACATTTTGCTGTCTGACTTTTATATGACTTTAATTTTGCTGTAAGGTTTCAACTTCTCTTCCCTTTGAAAGAGGGATATCTCTTTCAGTATTCTTATCAGTCTATGAGAAAAAAAGAACCTTTCCTCTGGTCTGCCCTTTCTGCCTATTATACTTCATTATCCACCTCAGTTAATTTACATGTCTCTTCCTGGGTTTTTTTCCTTCCTGAGCTCTTTTCTCTGTGTCAAATTCTGTCTGCTTTGAAGCTTCTCTTGTTCACCCAGTTTTCCCAATTATTTGTCCCTTACTGTGATTCTTGTATCTTCCCTCTTTTCAAACCAAAGTCTATAGCCTCTCACAGTCTTGGCACTAAGTTCTTTGTTCACAAACCATATTTTCTCTCCTGTAGATCTATTTCATCAGTTGTGTATCTTTTGTTCTTAGCTTTCTAATCTATTTGTCCCTTTCCTATGCGATCAATTTATTTCCCTTACAAAGTGCCAAAACAAAACCAAACCAATCATGAATACAAGAAGACTCCATGAATTTTGAGACTAAGTTTAGAAAGAACGTTTTGCTGCTGCCTTTTGGAGAGGAGGATCATTCTTTAAAAAGTTTATCTTGTAACATTCAAAACAAATCTCTTATTCATAGGAAAATTCTTTTAACTTGAGTTTTCTGAGATGCAGTGGCCTCTCTGTAGATAGTTACCATGTAACAACGCATGCATGCTTTCTCCTGCTTCCCAGTGCAAAATATACATGGTTTTGTGTTATGGTAAATATAGGCTGAAATAAAAATAACTTACCCTTAAGAAGTAAATGCAAAGCACCCTTTGGATTTTAAATGGTAGAAGAAGAAAATTTGTACTAGCTTTCAGTAAATGTGATATGTAATATTCCAGTCAAATCTCTTCAGTCCCTTCTTCCCTGTGTTCTTTCTACTGCTCCCAGTCTGGTCACATAAGTTTATCAATCTCTGTCATTGTCAGAGAATGTATAGTCTTTCTGTCCATTTAAAAATATTCCTTTTTGGTGTGGACAATTCGATTCATCTTTTCTCCCCATCCCACCTCCTCCCACTTATCTGATGGTCTCTGCAATTATCACCCTGGCCTTCAGTTTATTTCAAATCTGATTTTATTGCTTAGAGGACATAGCTCTTTTGCTTGTAAGGAAGCAGATCTTCCCTCTTTCATACATTCGTTATGCAGATTGGAATAGAACCAGGTTTATCTGTTTTACCTGTTTACCTTGTTAACTCTTATTGCTAGAGAAAGAAGTAAGCAGGGAGACTAGCTCCTCTTTTTTCTCATTTAGACACAGCATATGCCAGTAGGAATACTTCAAAGCACTGTTCCTTATGCAGACTTCTGCAAAATAGATGATGTC
This sequence comes from Anarhynchus alexandrinus, assembly GCA_008711295.1. Lineage (NCBI taxonomy): Eukaryota > Metazoa > Chordata > Aves > Charadriiformes > Charadriidae > Anarhynchus > Anarhynchus alexandrinus. The sequence goes on from VUYV01000068.1 coordinate 2,348,475, forward strand.
TAACTACTAGAAGAATCTCTTTTCATGGTGTGAATGAGAGGTGTGAAAGGGTTGGTATTAGTGAATGTAAGTTCTACTCTTTATCAAGGAGTTGGAAGATCAAACTGAGATTGAGGATATAATTTGATCTTTTTTTTTTTTTTCCCCCTTCTGTGTTAGCAAGCATATAAGAAACAATTTATTCTCATTACATTTTAAAGACTAAGCTGCATTAGCTTAGAAGCAGTTCAATTATTCCTTCTGCTGGAGTAAACTTCAGTCAAAGGAGGAGGTTGGATGTCTGGGGGTGGTTTCCACATCAACCATCTGTTTTTGCTGGTACATGAGTCAAAGCCCACAACTGTCTCGTTCTTCCCACCCACACCCAGCTGCCCCNGCCATGTAGTTTAGCTGTTAGGGCATCTTTGGATGCCACAGTTTTACTCCTTTTCATCTATGCTAGAAAATAAGTTTTGTTCCCTGTACCCCCTATCCAGTTTGGCATCAGGTGATGCATGTAGCTCACAGAGGGGAGTAAGTTGATTCTTTATATTACCTTATTTCCTTTAACAGCTGTGCTATGCTATCTTTCATCTCTTTATGCTTTCTCTAGTGCATGTCTTGTAAGCTTTTTTCCTTTTGGCACAGAGTTCAGTTTTCGTCCTAAATCTTTTCTGTGTAATGATGATCTTATTTGCAGGCAAAGTACTTTAACTTTTCTAGACCTTTTCAGTAGCCAGCATGGTAGCAAGCATTTGTAACATCTGAATGATGTTGCTTTTCCATGAACGAGGAACAACAGAATTCAGAAGAAAAACTTCTCTAGGGTGACAGCCTTGGCAGCTAACTGGAATGTTGGAGCTCAGAGCTGCTTTGTCAATTGAGGAAAAAGGAAAAAAAAAAAAAAAAAAAGCTGTGAAATGAAGTGACTTAACTCCTCTGGGAAGAGGACACCAAGAAGAAAAACTAGAGCAATTAAGCAGTAGTGCAAACACTAGAATATGAGTTGCATTTGTTGCAAAAACTGCAAAGGATGAGTTTTTCCCAAGTGTGGGTACACGGTGGTGTTACAGTTGGGCTAAAAGAAGCTATCTGCCCAATCTCGTTCAGTTTCTGAACTGTGTTAAATTTTTAGATACATCTGTACAGTTCAAAGAGAAGATATTTCATGTCCTAAATCAAGCAATTAAATTACATTTTTATAACTTTTTTTATGTGGTTCCTGTTATTGTACAGAATAAGATTATAAGAGAGAAGTTCTGAATAACAAAATGAAAAATGTTCTCCCTGCTCATACCTGGTATTACTTTACTCATTAATATGCTAGGCTGTGAACTTAAAAATTTGTTAACTGTGGATATTTGTGACTTTTGGTATTGGCAAATCCCTTTTCTTGTCCTTCCTTGCAGTTGATTAAATGTATAAAGTATTCCATATTTCCTGAAACATGTTATCCAGTGCTTGTGGATAAACTGTGGATAAGTCTTTTGCTATTTTGAACAATTTACATAAAATCGGAGTTTAAACTGGTAGAAGTACAGTTACATTTGTGAATGTAAGGTCAAAGTGTCATTTACTCTATGAATTTACATGTGTTTGAAAACATTGTTGCCTTCTTTGGTGCAGAAAGGTTTTGATTTTTTTGTTGTAAGATTTTGCTGTTTCCATTCCATTGTAGAATAAACCACATTTCTCTTTCATACTGTAAACAAGTGAATTGTAACTGCCGTTTCAAGTTTAACCTTAGAAAACCTGTTTGCTATTTTGCTGGATGGAAATATATTTTTTGTCTACTAAGTAAGCAGGTATTAAATTGGCATCTAAGTGATTTATTTGCAGGAAAGATTTCCTTTTAAAGTTGTCTGGCACAATAGAATCTTGACTATTACAAAGTGTTGCTAGACATGAATATAAAATCCCCAAATATTACACTTGCTTTCAGAGCAAAATATAAAGCCCCTCAACTTAAAACACCCCAGGGAAAAATCCACTGCTGTTTTGAAGCTATTCCAGATCAGTCTTTGACAGTGACACTGTTGTCTTAGTTTCTCACTGGCCTACAGCCTGTCTGCCCAGAATGGAGCAGTGTGTTAAATTTGCTGTTCAGCATGGTTTTGTGGGTTGCAGAAGTATTGCTTCGTGAACCACATTTAACAACCAGTGCTTACAATCACAGAGCAAATTAGTGTAGGAATAGAGATTTGGTTTTATTCTTTTCCTGGTTTAGTTTGACAGTAGCTGTTATGCTACTGTCAATAATATCAGCCTTCCATGGGAAGGAAAGGAGGGTAGACTTGAATTTTGTAGCTGTTTTTAAGAAGAAGATCTGACAAACCGTATACATAGGAGAACCAGTTTTAACTGGATTTCAGATTTGTTTCGGGGAAAAACTGCAGAGAGCAGAAACAGATGATTTTAATTGTGACTATGTCTCAGAACATCTCACATTTTGAGGAACTCTCTGAAAGTGGTAAAACCAGTGAGATTACATACACCCACAGTAGTTTAAATATACAATAAGGTACACAAGGCAGCTAACTAGTGGTATTTGGTCCATAAAAAGAGAAACCTGGCTTTCTTTCAGAGAAGAATTTTTTCTTAACCTAACACTTTTGGGCTATTTATGGTATCTACATTTCATACAAACAGTGAAGATTTGATAGAATGAAGCATTCTCAGCTCCAGCTTGTTTTGCAGTTGAGATGACATGAAGAACCCTTCTTTACAGGAGTTAACACACAAAATTTTCACAACCTGAAGCAAAATCCTTTTTGTAACTATGTTCTTCATCCAGAAAGCATGAGCAGCTGGGTGGGGGCGTGAAGAATGAGGGGAGCTTGGAACAGAATGTCTTGAGCATGTAAATGGTCATATTTGTGAGCGAGAAACAGCAATCTCTTTCTGAGAAAGGTAGAATACAGAATCTATACCAAGCCTGTTACACCATTTGAAATGAGAAAAATCATGCAAAGGTAAAATGTAAAAAAGCAAAAATCCTTAGTAAAACACTACCTCATTTCAAATATGAGTAAAATTTGGAAGACATATGGACAGAGGATGGTGGACATTCCCAGGACTCATAGCCCTCTGTTTTGCTGTTGACTTTTCAACAGTGGGAATTTTCTTACCATGTGAGAAACTTGCTTGTTGCTTTTACCATTGCTAGGAGGTGTTTATGATGTACCATAACAAATAACAATTCCTGCATGAAATGAAATGTGCGTGGAGATTTGTGTGCATGTTAAATTGAATTTGTAAAACTAAAGGCTCAAATGAGGTTTTGATAGAGTAATGTATCAGCGCTTTGACTTGCTTAGCGTAGTCTCTTTTTTTTTTTAATTATTATGCCATCCCCTGGGCCAATATCTGTGTAATCCATTTGACAGCTCTGAACACTGTTAATGAAATTAAAATTAAGTTTTTATTTTTGTTGATATTGCAAACTTAATCCTTTCCATTGCATGCTTACGTGATGTCTTCTGGAGACCTGTTATGTTTATAAGAGAAATTGTGCAATAAAGTTGTAAAGATGACTGTAAAGCTGCTGATGGTAGAAAAATCTTGAGTAGACTGTAAAGATTGCCGGGATGGCTTTATAGTAGGGGAAACAATCATAAACTTTCTAATCACAATTTATCAGTGTATATGTTTGAGAGTGGTTAGACAAGGAAGCTTTTTTTCAGTCTTTTTTTAGCCAAACTGAAAGCAGATCTGGGGAGGCAGTATTAAAGCATTATATGTAACTGTTAAAACAATACAAATGGACCATAGATCTTGAATACATGTATTACTAATGAACATTGATGTAAATGGCTCATAAATAGGTAAAGCACCAGAAATACCTGTATCTTAAATTACCATGTGGAGGAAATGTGAAAGCAGGCATCCCAGAATAAAAACTACTTCTTGTCTGTAAATTTTGTAGAAAAATATCGTAGTTGTTCCAGCTTTACAAGTATTAGAATGAAATATGAATATTAAGCAGTTAATATAGAGAAGTTCAAATCAATGTGACTGAAACAAAAAAAAATATTTAAAAAGTACAAAAACATACAGATTTTAAGAAATGACATCATTATATAGGGCATTTGTACTGACTAGAGTCAGTAGCTTGCATACTTCTCAAACAGGTTGCTGGAATACAGGCCGACCATATACCTCTAATTCAGCCTTTTTTAACCGAATTCAGATTCATCCATTTCCATCTCTTCTTGTCATTCTTGTATCTCCATAAACAAATAGCATTCTTAGCTCTTACTTTGTAACATCACTATTGAATACACTGGGTTATTCTTCAGATTTATTGTTATTTTCCTAATTTTGTTATCTATTTCCTTATTTTTGAAAGAACAGCTACTAGAGAATAGCTGGCTTGTGTACTTGGTCTTGTGGCAAAAATGTGACTGCATACTAAAATTTAGCAAATATTTTTTTTGTCTTTCAATCTTCAGATTTCCTGTTTAAGTTCTTGGTCATAGGAAATGCTGGAACTGGAAAGTCCTGTTTACTACACCAATTTATTGAAAAGAAATGTAAGTATATGTGAGCTCAGCAAGAGTTCTCCATTGCTTTGTACCACAGACAAAGGCTCTGCCTACATGAGTATCTATTCTTTGTATGGAAGTTCCCATAATTCTGTTATTTGTATAGATGAGGATTTTGATTGAGAATTACATTCAGAACCATCCTGTAAATCTTTATTCATTGTCGCTTCTAATCAAAAGCCTAATATTAAACAGTATTCTCTATTACTCTCAAATAAACGTAACGGGATGGTGATGAAAATACAGACTTGCTTTTTGTAGATCTTGCAGCTATAAGCTTCCCTATGTAATAAGTAATTTAACAAAAGAATTTTGCTTCAGCTAAAATGAATGTGTGCTTGCTATGGCTTCAGCTAAGATGGGTGCGTGCTTGCTATGCCTTTGGAAAAGGGATAGTGCTAGATAGGATATCAGGCAAAAGCAACAGTTGAAAGTAGCAAACCCTTGCAAAACAAAGGGTAGTGTAGCTAGCAAAGATAACCACAGAAGTGTAAGGAATAAAGAAGCCACAAGAAGGACATGGTGATAAAGACTTCAAGCCTCCCTCCAACGACTACCAAGAAGACCCCTGAGGAAGCACAGCGCCTGCGCCGCTAGAAGGGAGGGGGCATGTTTGGGGTGGGTTGCATTCTAAGAACTCATTGAGTATGTATTTGGGGGTGGGTTGCATTCTAAGAACTCATTGAGTATGTATTTGGGGGTGGGTTGTGTTCTGAAAACTCATTGATTATGCAAACTATGTTCCAAGAAGAAACATGAATAGGTATAAGGAATACAAAATAAAAACAAGCATTTGTAAAGAGAAAACGAGCCACAGGAGGAGAAATCCCCTGTGTAACTCCCAGCGCTGTAATAAATATTCTTTGCTCCACCGAATTTGCCCCGGACTAAAATTAATACGTTGAGCGTGTTTCTCACACCTAGATATATAGTAGAGGCTTGGATTTTTTAGAAAAAATAGAAAAAATGCTGAGCGGACGAAAGAAAAGTTGAATTGCTTGACTAGATTTAGAAAGCTTGTAGTTTCTTTCTAAATAAACAGACACTCCGTGTTCTTTGTTAAGGACTGTGTTCTATGATAAATACTGGTAGATACTCGATTGTAAATGTTATTTAGAGATGAATAGATGATACAAAAGAAAATTTCCTGTTGGGTAGTGCATTTAGCATTATGATTAAACAAAAATAATGTCCATTTAGAAACCTTTGTAAATCTAAGGTAACTGTTATCTTTCTCAACCTAATGGTAATTCACCTTATCTCTTGAGGAATAGCTCTAGGATAATAATGTGTAATCACTAAGGAACATGGCATGATTCTATGATTCAACTTACACCATGACCTTGCTTCTAGTAAGGGCAGTTGTACATTGCTGAGAATCTGTGATATCAACAGCGTACGTAGAGCAAGTATCTTAACTTTGGGCTCTAAAGAAGTAGTTCTTGTTTACTCATAGGTAAGACTGTGTGTTTTTGTGTTCTGCTTTTTTCCATGAATTTTAATTTTAAATTGCATCAAAGTATTAGAAATCACACTTGGAAAAAGTGTGCAAAAGTTATTTTGCCTTCTATTAATGTGAACTGGGATTAAGGCAGGCCTTCCTAATAGTAATTTTGAATTGAAAAACCTGTTCAAAAATTGTAAGAATGTTTATTTCTGCATGGTGGCAATAGGCTTATGAGTGGCACTGAATTTAGTGGTTCAGGAAGTAGTTTGTAATTTGAACACTGAGGATTTTTGATTTTACCTAAATGGGATTGTGTAAAAACTAATTATTCACTCTAAATATTCTCCAAATAAGTCTGGTTTTATTTCTTTTTTGTAGTCAAAGATGACTCAAATCATACCATAGGAGTGGAATTTGGTTCAAAGATCATAAATGTTGGTGGTAAATATGTAAAATTGCAGATATGGGATACAGCAGGACAAGAGAGATTCAGGTACCTTTTTCAATCATTTTATTAACTGTTCATTATTAAGTTGTTGCTGTGGGTGTTGGGTATTATTTATCCCTGCTTATAACTAGGCGTAGTTTTGTGATCAGTGGAATTGTTTGTCTGCATTCATATTATTAACTAGGCCAGATCTTCCAACTTGGACATAGCGACATAGATCATTGATTTCAGTAAAGCAATGCTGCCTTGCAGGATCTGAGGTTCTGCCCTTTCATTGGGTATTTTCTGTGATAGTTAAGGTATATGAGTAGAATATGTGGCTAAAAGCTTGTTCACCAGCCAAACTCGGAATATTTCTTTAACTAACTGTATGTGCTTTAACTCTGTGTTTAGACGACCTTCTGCTGGTTGGAATAAGTAAATGCCAGGAAGTTGTAAGCGGTTCAAAATCTGCATGAGAACAATTTCATAGTGTAATATTATTTTATTAAAGGGAAAAAATCAGTTGTCAAGTTCACTTGGCTAAATACACTTCTAGAAAGACTGAGATCCCTTAAGTTTCTTAAAGAAAAAGTAATATATTTGTCAGCTTAGTACCCCCAATGTACTTTTAATACTGTATTTTCACCGCGTCATGCATCTGAAGCATAGATCAAACTCAGTAAAGATCTAATGTATTCCTGAGTACATTCACCATCAAATAGGACATCAGGTTTTTATATTTTGGGCGGTGGAGGGGAGGTTTCTTTGGTTTTGGGGGGGGCAGTGGTTAACAAAGGTGAGTATGGTGGTAGAAGTCTGAGTGATAGGCAGGAATCCAGGTAAATGTCCTCTATTAGGCAAGTTCTTTGGATACATCTGTGACTAGGTGAAGCTGGGCAGTGCCATGTAGTCTCTGTTAATGAGATCTCTTCAGTGCATTGGCCAAATATCCTGGGATTCTGAGGAGCTTGGAGGCTCTGTACTTTCAGAGGCTTGTACAAATTCTGCTCTTTCAAGTTAAAAGTGTTCACAGACTAGCAGTCCTTTTTTTCCTGTTGCTTTTTATAATCTATCTAATTATTTTCTTTTTAAGGCTGATCACACCTCTGTGTACTTAACAGTTGTTTTTTTTCTTCTTCCTCTACCTTTTGAAGGATGCTTTGCTTTCCTTGCCTCCTCCTCTTCAACTTAAGGAGTCTTAAATTGTTCAATTACAACTACTTTGCTTGTTCTCTCCTCACCGCTGCAGGTTCAAACAAAGGTTAATTATGCTGTTTTCAAGCCACAGATGCCACCATCAGCTCCCAGTTCAGTATCAGGCCATATAGTATAATGATATGCGTAGCTTCAGCAGCAAACAGGTCATAATGGACTTTGAGAATGCTTGTACAGCTGTATTTAGTAAATGTGCTTTGTCAAAAATCTAGTTGTAAATAGTCTGCTGCTGCACAGCTGATAATGTTGTCTAAAACCCACATATTACTTTAAATATGTAAATGACCTATTGTTTCATAATATAGATTGCATTATATTAACCCAGATTTGAAACAATGAAGATAATACAGAAATGTACATCTGTGATTCTATTTCAGGTCTGTAACAAGGAGTTACTACAGAGGAGCTGCAGGTGCTTTGCTTGTCTATGATATAACCAGGTAAGAAAGCTAGCAACTCTTTTGCTTATAGACTACCAGATACAATTAATGCATAATGATTCCTCCCCGAGTACCTAGTCCTCTAACAGAGAATAGGCAGGAAGGAAAGCAAATAAGTATAAAAGGTCCTTCTGTTTTAGTGCATATTTAAGTTTTGGAACTTGCTTACATGAGATGTTGTGAATGTCAAATGTAAACAGCCTCAAAGTGTTAGAAAAATACATGGGAATTGGCCCACCAGTAGCTGTTTTAATCATGGTGGACTATATGCAACCACTGGCTTCAGAAGCCTTGCAACAGAAACTAAGCATATGTTAGCCACTTTTAACCAAGGTGGTACACCCCTATTTGTGGAAATGCTTATTAGTATGCTGGTATAACAGGTGATCCTCTGAAGAAGCTAGCTGTACCGACACGTTCCTTAACTGTAGCCCAAAATTCTGTTCATCTCTGCATCTTTCAATATTTTAATATTGTAGGCAGCCAATAGAATACCTTACTGTTTCACATTTCCACATTTTTTCCCGGTTCATAGCTGGCATATTGAGATGTGTAGGTGACTTGCCTGACTAGCAGTAGTTTGTTGTTTGCCAGAAATACAGATTTTCCATCTGAGTTTTAGTTCAGTGATCTGTTCAGGAGAAATGAGTGTGTTCTACTAAAGGATGTCATTTTCTACATAGCCGGGAAACCTACAATGCACTTACTAATTGGTTGACGGATGCAAGAATGTTAGCAAGTCAAAATATTGTGATAATACTGTGTGGAAACAAAAAGGATCTTGATGCAGATCGTGAAGTTACTTTTTTAGAAGCATCCCGGTTTGCACAAGAAAATGGTAAGTAGTAGAAAATCTTCATGTAGCATTCAAAGATGCTTAATACTTAAAACAATTTATTTCTTCTGCAGTTAGGGAGTTCTTTGCCCACTGTACCTTGTCAAATATCTGCAGAAAAGAGAGTTCTGTCAGTACATGAGGAATAGAGAGAGTACAGTGCCTGCAGCGAGAACTACATGTACTATTTAAGTCTCATTACCAGCGATTCTTCCAGTCACAACTGCTACTTAAAGAATACCTTCTGTGTAGAGCTATAGTCCCTAGGGAATGTAGTACAACTTCAGGTATTGCCTTGCCTCCGAAGGGCTGCGGCGATAAAGAGCACAATTTCCTAGTTTTCAGCATCTTATAGATCCTATAATCATAGACAAGGTCGAAGGGGGTGTGCTGCACTTGGTAGCCATGAGTTTTGCTCATGGGAAACTGAGTTCAGGGCATGGTGTGGATCCAGAGGACTATTACCTGGTCTGTAGTATTCAGAATTTCCAGTCTGAGGACACATTTCTGCAGCAGCCAAAGCCAGTTACAGTCTGAGCTTCTGTGCTGCAGTCCTGCCATCAGTAAAAACTGGTTTTGCTTTTATAAATCAATTACAAATATTTTTTTCTACCAACTGTGGCTGCTGGCTCTCCTTTTGCATGTAACTTTCTGGAAACTATGAAGTTCTTTGGTTTCATGTGCTATTTTGCGTGCACAGCCCAGGTTATTATCTTTGGATTTCAACTTTCTAGGGTTGATGCATAAATTTCAGAGGAAGTTTTTTGTGGTTTTCCAATCAAAAGCTAATTTTTACAGACCATACTATTTGACAATAGTTCTCCTTAAGAAAATTTTTATTGTTCCTAGCTTTCCTGCTTTGAATTACTATATCAGATATTCCAGACTTGTTTTGAGATTATTTTTCTGGTGTCAAATGCAGAGCTGATGTTCTTGGAAACAAGTGCACTAACAGGGGAAAATGTTGAAGAGGCCTTTGTACAGTGTGCAAGGAAAATACTCAATAAAATTGAATCAGGTAAGTGGAGATTTTTGTTCTTTTAATGTGGTGTTTTTTTTCCTGAAAACTCAAAGTACATATGGAAATATCGCCATTCAAAGTTCTCTAATAGAATTAACCCAAAGAACCAAAATTTCATTGTGGTAAAATAAGCCATTTGGTTTATAGCTGCTTCCCATATGTTTTAATAGGAATGGGCATCTAAGTCAGATCTGTATATGTGGTATGAATTATGGTTGTTTTTACAAAGTGTTTACCTTAACAGCCAGCTTTAAGCTTAGGCTGTGCATTCTGTGGGTTGCTGTGTCCCTGCAAACATCAAGCTTGACATTATACAGTTCTAGCAATGCAGAATAAAAACCTAGTATCAGTGAAGACATAACTTTTAATGCTGCTTCTCATATGTAGCAGGAAATACAGTCAAGAGAATTTAAACAATAATACTGCAAATTTCAGGGATGTTTCCTAGCAACTATGTTTCTCTGAAGTGAACTTCCTGCCTCTTGGTTGAAACTATTTTTACTTTTGCAGATCTAGAAATATACCAGAAGCTTCTCAGTGCAAGTGGGCAGGTTTCTATCGGAGACAGGCTCCTAAGTGTTAGGTGTCATTACAGCTAATTTGCATTCCAGTTTTCCTCTTTTATCTTCTAGTTGCTTGATATCTTCACAGTTTTAAGTATTGGCCATATTGAAAAGTCTGTCTCAGACTAATTACACATTTTGAATGCCAAACACAAATTTTTAGATGAAAAGAATATGGTATTTTCATAGAAATTTCCTGATTACTGCATCAAATCAATGCCAAACAGCAGCTTTCATTTTAAACAAAGAAACAAAAACAAACCAAAAAGCAAGGTATAGCTAGTTTCTCATAATACTGTAGTTCCATGACTGATTTAAAGAGGTATTACCACAGCAGAAGTTAAGTCCTGTTTTCTGTGAGCTGCTCCTGTTTTCTTTGTGCCAGCACACATGCATTGAATCATGGAAAGATTGAGACTGGACAGAACCTATGGAAGTCTCTAGTCCAGCCTCCTGTTTAAAGCATATTCAGGTTCAAAGTGAGAGCAAGTTGCCCGGGGCTTGTCAAGGCACATTTTGAGATGCTCCAGCAACTGAGATTCCACAACCTCTCTGGTCAATGTGTCCCAGTGCTAACCAATCGCTGCTATTTACCTAGTCAGTTCTCAGCCTGTACCAGTACTTGGGGCTGTTCCATCACAGGTACAGAGCTCTGCATGTGTAGTTGCTCAATTTCATGAGGTTCTTGCTGGCCTGTTCCCTTAGTTCAGCCAAGGTCTCTTCTGAATGATAGCCCTACCCTCGAGCTATCAACTGGTCCCCTCAAGGTGGTGTCATCTGCTAACTTACAAAGAGCTCACATATGTGCAATGAACCTGAATAAGTGATCTGAATTATTCAGAGGGATCTTTGTTTTGGTTTGGGGTTTTTTTTTTTAGTCTAAATGCTTCTAATCTTGGCCAGTCCACCATACAGCTGTAAGAACGTTTCTGAAGGCACAGGGTATGAAGTAGGCAGAAATTGATACCAGAAGTAGGGAAGGTTGAGATAATTTCCTCTGGGGGCAGTGCTTTATGGAATCGAACTGTCAGATTGATCCATTTTTATTTGGCTTGGTATCTACAGTACTACTTTCTTTGCATATTAGTTTCTGAAAGCAGGTGTTTTTTTAAGTGCTTGCAGAAAACATTCTGGATGTTTCCTTTGTTAGAAGCAGTTAGTGCAAAGAGATTTCTTGTTGCAGCCTAACAAACTGCTTTGTCACTATGATGAAGGGCACACGGTTGAAATTACAGGAGAAAATGATAAAGGTTTGGAATTGTCTGAAAGTAAACAGAATTGCAATAGATCTCTTCATAACTAGAGCAGAACATCATTATGCATGTTTTATCTAATGTTGTCAGTTAAATTAGAATGTATTATTTGCAAGTGATCCATCTTCTTGTCACCATTTTGTTTCTCATCAGGAGAATTGGATCCAGAAAGAATGGGCTCAGGTATTCAGTATGGAGATGCTGCCTTGAGACAGCTAAGATCACCACGTAGAGCACAAGCACAAAGTGCTCAAGAATGTGGGTGTTAAAGAAACAAAACACAAATTCCCAAATACTCACTTTAGATACAGAAGGTAAGGTTACAAAAATCTCAGGATGTTTGGTACATTACCATGTTTCATAAATGTGCAGTATCGAGTGCTTGGCTTTTTCACTGTTAGCCTGTAAAGTAACATAGAATGTAGTGAAATAATGCACAGTAGAATGGATTGGGTTTTGATACTTTGATTTTTTTTCTTCTACCATCTGCCCACTAAAGCAAGACTAGTGCTCTTATTGAAGTATTTATAGATACTTGCTTACTCCAAGTAATGCTGTGGAAAACATTTTAAAATTCTGTATTCCTGAAATGCATTATAGCCCTAATAGTTACCTAATGCACTGTAGAGAAGATGAATCATTTCTGTTGTGTCATAGACACAACACTAGAAATGAGAATTCACAGAATGTATGGTGGAGTATCTTGTCCAAAGCTATTATATAGTCTTTTCTGAAAATACAAAGTTTAAAGAGTGAGGCTTGCAAATTAAAGATAATACTGGATCTCAAACTTACACTGACTTCTTTTTTTCTACCTAAAACCAGCCTGAAGTGTTTCTGATTCCTGTCTGCTATGAGCAGAAATGTCAACAAGAGAATAGTAGTATTTGCTGCTTAAGCAGTGTTGTCATCTGACGTCGCTCTTCTAGGGCTGTTGTGGCCTATGGAATGGGCGTGTTGTCTTTTAAAAGTCTTCCAAAGACATTCTTCAAAGGAAGTGAGGAACAGATTTTTCCCTTTAGCAGTGGCAGGGGAAGAGACCCAAGAGTCACATAACCTACTCCCAAGAACAGCTAGGTGGTTAGTCTTTCTTATAAGCAGTTAATACACCTCTCAATATTCATAGATTTTACTTGACTTCTTGCAGTATGTAAGTGGCTGTGTGGACAATCCTTTCTCCCTCACTCAATGAGGGTAATTAAGGAATTGCTGTGTAGTTAATTATTCTGATGTAATTAATCCTTATTTCTCTAATACTAAGATAGGGATATCAAATTAAACAAGTACGGCAGGCATAGTTACTGCATCATTTTTACTGTATTCATTTTTTTATGAGTTTGAGCCATGCACACCAGCAGAAGCTTTACAGAACGTTAAATAAAGCAGCATACAATTCTACATTCTCATATTTTGTTCTGTATTCTGGGAGCTTATCTCCCAGTTAAAGCTCAGAATTTTAAATAATGGATAGGAATCCTTGAACTGCTTTCCTCCCTTATTTTCCTCCTATCAAATATAATCCTTCAACTAAGAGACTGCTGGAAAAGGGCATTAATTTAGTCCAGCTTTGGTATGACTCTACAGGAGTGAATATTTATTGATCTTACTTCAGGAGTTGAGTTTTCAGATGTAGATAATTGATGGGAGTTCTTGTGTATTTTACAGCTGTCCTTGCAAATGGTGTTTGAAGAAAAAGACAAAGCTTGAAGGCTATGCAGTTTTTAAAAGCATCTTTCCACTATCTACAAACAGAGCAGATGACTGCTGACAGAAAGGTGTACTCTGTGGTGTGGGGCAGGAATGTTCACGTGATACAAATGTCTGCAAAGCGAACTTGATAATTTGGTGGACAATATTAAGACTTACAGCTGTATGTAAACATTTTCCATTACCTATTTTTGTTCTTTCACCTCTGGTTTAAAGCATTGCTATATACTGTAAATAATGTAACAGTAAATTTACAAAGCATGGTATACTTATGTATGCTGATAGAATGTTGCACTACGAGCAGTTTAATATTTTATTTTTATATCATATAAACAAATTTAACTGAGGTAGGCTTTGTCATGTTTGTTTGTTGCACAATAGTTTATATTTATGACCTGAATTATAAAACCACTGGCACTGTCAGTGAGGGGTTGTTGTTTTATTTTTTCCTACTTTGTTTGCCACATTCGAACAAGCTGTTGACATGACTGATTCTCAACATACAGTTAGGATCCATACTTACATTTACGAACATGTCAAGTTCGAAAAGTAATTTTTATTGATGTTCATCTATCCTATTTTATGGTAGTTCCTGAATAACTTCTGAAGCTCTTTTATCAAATTTCAAAAGTTTAGAAAAAATACTATTAAGTCTCTCAAATGGCTGTCGACTGACTTGGATTTTGGAATTTTCTGTTTTCTTGGTCCTGATGTTTTGTATAGCACTGGCATCATGAAGGTGGAATGTATATGTGAACAGAACTGTGCATCTTCTGTGTGTTGTAATTTTAAGACAGGGGCATGGGTTTATGGAGAATTATCACAGTAGGAGTTCTTCTAACCTCTTATCACAAACAGGGCAGTCAGCTGTGGAAATACGATCTCTGTTGAAGCTTACTTGGTGAGGTACAGACTGAACCCAAATGGGTTCTTCTAAAGTATCCTGAATGTATGAAATTTAAAATACTAATTTCTTTTTCTTAAACATTCATAAATTACAATTAAGAATGTGATTTTTAAAATTAGACTTTAAAATTTGGAGCTTACAGTCTGTCTTGCTGGAGCTCTACCTTTGAACTTCATGTGAGTGCACTGTACATGCTGTCCACATTGCCCCCAGCAGACTTGAGTGTTGGAAGGAAAAAAAGAAGCAAAGTACTTAAGTAGTTTTTCCTTCCTGTGAAACTCATCAAGGGGAATTTCAGCCTTGGTATTGATTTTTTTTTTTCCCCCCTCTATGTTAAAACACACAATTCAGACTTTCTTTCCTGCCCTCTTTCTATTGTGGGGAAGAGGCACGGGGCAAGAGATTAGGAATCCTGTCCTCATTCCTCAACTGGAGACAGAAGAGGAAGAAACTTGCAGAGGGTCCAAGAGGGAGGACTGAACCACAAGTATTGCGTATCATTTTTACAGTGCCATGACAACTGATCAGGTAAGAGACCTGTGGCTTTTGTTTTGCCAGATAAGGAGCTGCAGAATTAAGCTCGTGTTTCGGCAGGTGACTGAATTCAACCAATTGAGGAGGGGCAATTTCACTTGCACTAGTGACTTTTTACTTAGTTACTTGTATAACCAGAAATGGGATGTCTCCTTGGAAGTGCAAATTAACACAAAATAATTAATTTGATCAGAAACTAGTATTGAAAATCCAAGGTCAAACATGCTTTATTATTTTCTATACATGAATCTTTTGTATTTGAGGGTCACTTGTCAAATGCATGTTTAAAAACTAAACCAGAAAATTGAACTGATGCTGTAATTCAGGGGGCAGTTAAAGCACAAGAGCAAAGCAAGAATGCTACGCAGAGATGTACCATCTTCATGGAATGAGAATTGTGTTTAAAGCTATTCCCTTTATCCTGACATTTTTGGTTCAAATGGATGCTTATCTGAAAATATAATCACACCTTAGGTCATCTCTGAAATAAAAGAAATTGTTTGCTTTGTACTTAAAAAGCCTACGTTTAGTTTTAAAAAAACTGTTGGTTCCAAAGACTTTGATGTTATAGCTCTCTCCTGTGTATCTTGTTTATATTTAGGATTTGTTATGTAACTGATAACAATTATTCCCAGGGAGTATTCTCTTCCTAGTAAGTGTGTAAAGTATTTTTGAAGCAGCTTAACTGTGCATTTAGCAAAACGTCAAAGCACTCCAAAGAAACTTACCTGTCCTAATCCTCACTCAACTTATTTTGGCTTCCACTACTCAGGACTGGAAGTAATTACAAGAAGCAAGTCCTGGGAAGTAGATGTTGGATGTAGTTGTCTCTTCCACCAGACCAAATGGCATTTTATTAACTGAGTTGTATTTATTATCTGTGTTGTGTTTCTGCCAGAGATGGGGAGGGGAGGGAGGGTGTTGGTTCCAAAACCCCAAACCAATTCTAGAACGCTGGGAAAAGATGAGATTTTTCAGAACTCTGTTCTCCCCCTTACCACAATCTAATCAGGTTTCTTGGTACACTCACAAAAGTGAAAGCTGAGCACTTATTTATCAGCTGGGACATAGCACAAGTAAAGCTAAAGGTCTCTCTTCTTGTCACTGTTACAATGGTTGAAGTGGTGTTGGCTGTTGATCAACACTTCTATTATTACAGTAGCAGCTGAAGGGAGCAGGGGACTGTTACTTGATTCCATTGCTTTTAAATAAACATTTTAGGGCTTTGGCAGGGATTTTCTTGTACTTCTTCCTGTCCTTTTCCCTTTACATACAAGACTGGCCCCTTTTGTATACTTGGTTCTTATGATCATTTTGGTCAATTGTCTGTGGTTAAGAAGCAGCAAGCACAGTTTTATTCTTTCTGTAACCAACTGTCTTAAGCTGTCCCCTTTCTACCTGGAAGGAGCAAGTAGTGTCATTATAATGAGTTTTGACATGTTTTTTACCATTTTTTAATGTATACTCTTACTGTATGTGCATTAACTAAGTTAATGTGCATGTTTTATAGTATTGCAACCTTTTATGCTGCATATCTCACTAACATTTTAAAAAGAAACTTTCTAAAATGGCAACTCCTGAGGGAAATACTGTCAGAAGCAATAGCTCTCACTAGTGCAAGCTATGTTGTTTACTGTTTCTCCTCTGAGGGTTTTTTATTTCTAAAAGTAAACATCATGCCAGTGACAGCCCTAGAATAGATTTTAAGCTTTAGCATTATAGTTCACACAGCCAACCAAACCTAATTCACCTAAACATTAAGTGATAAATAGGTTAAATTATGTACGTTTTAGTGTAAAATTCTTACTTTACCAAAGCAAGATGGCTTGGAGTTTTACATGAAATAATACTGGGTGCCTGCATCCTAGAATTTATTGGATGTGGAGCTTTAGTTGTTCAGACCTTTAAAAGATGTAAATGTCTTATTAAAGCCTATGTCTTGCCTTTTAATCGGTCTGAGGGTCTACACTATTTCATTTAATGCTTGTATCTAGCACCAAATAAAGAATCTCTCTTGACCTTCTAGGTGTCTCACAGCAAATTCTATTTACTTGTACAAGTCTTGCCTGCTAAGTGAAGTGTATAACATGACAAGTGTTAGATGGTCTTGAAAAAAACACTTCTATAAATTCATTGCATAGTCAGTATGGGGCTAGGAAAGCAGCAGAACTGCTGCCAAAGGAGCTGGAGTGCTTCAGTGTATTTCCCAGGAGCAGGGCCATCATTGCACTCCGGTAGCAGCTTTGCCCTTGGCATGGGAGGGCCCCAACCCTGCAGCACTGCTGCTGCCACCCCCTGTTAGAGAGGAATAACACATCACTTCCCTTCTGTGTGTTCTTGAGAGGTTATGGCTGCAAAGGTGCACTTACTTTTCTTGTGTCTGAGGTGGATCAATCTAGATCTCTTGGAGAATGTGGCTTCAGAAGTTTAACTTTTTTAAAGCATTAAACAAGGGGAAAATACAGAATGTATTTGCACTTATAACTTCTCCAGGCTATTAGGCAATTCACAGTTGACACATCTCCTGTCCATTCATTGAAGTAGCTATCCTGTGCCTCAAAAGTACACTGCTCACATAAGTCCTTAAAAAATGAGTGCTATAAAAAAGCCTGATTACTCTGTACAACTCATTTACATTATATTCTATAAGCTGAAAGAATTAAATATTATAAAAAACCTCCAGAAATACACTGTAAACCCACAGAGAGTACAAATACAAGGTAGCTTTGTTTTCTTCATTTACTGTAGAACCAGCAGCATCTAGAACTTCAGTGTAGCCATCCGTTAATAGCTTAAGTATTCCTATTTGCGAGATTATACTTGTTCTTAGTGATAGAGCTTCCTGTTTTTTTCCCATGTTACCCTCTTTTTCCAAAGTTCTAAATTAAGATTTCCAAAGGCTTCAGCATGCATAGCACTTCAGACAGCTATTATATTTTAGGCTCTGTTTTTATCTTGTTAGTTTTAGAAAAAGCCAGTCAGCTTGGGAAAGGGTATTAAGAATCTGTGGGAGAGTTACAGGAGGAACATAGGAGACAAGATCAGCTTTTAGCTGAACTTGTAATTGTAATCTAACCCTTTACCCAAGACCAGTCATTATAGAAGCCCATCACTCTTACTTTTCAGGATAGAGTATATGGGACAGTCTGCATGCAGAGACTAAAGCACCCTGTAATAGTGCCACAATACAAGCAGTCAAGGTACTTTGTGTCACTCATTTTATTCACATATACAAGTTGACACTACACTATTAAATATAGACAATACAGAAGCATTAAAAACAAGTACTGTTTATAAACTTTAAAAAACACATATTGCTTCAAGCTTAGATGGTATTTCCCTATAGTTTTTAAAAGTGAATTCAGTGCTAACAATAGCTGAGGCAGCTTTCCATTCACTTGTACCCCTAATTTTATAGGGCCTACTGTCAGGGTGTTGAATCAGGCTCCATATATGGCTTTGCTGTTGAGTGCACTAACTGAGCTGTAAAATAAACTGGAACATCCAGGTTACCACACATAAGGCCCTCAGATTGCTAGCTTTTGGTCCCTATCACGGTAAAAAAAAAAGTCAGCAAGGCCTTTATAGTTCAGTGGCACTGCACTATACCATTAAAAAAAAAAAAGAACAGATACACTTCCCTACATGTTAAAAATTTGATTAAAATGTGTATTTTCTACCTGGATAAAATTAATCCCCCAAATTCGGGTCTGACCCTCAGTTTTGTTAGGTTTGGCTGTAAGTTTAGATACCACCTTGACTATCTCAGCTTCCAGTGAAAAAGTGTAATTCATAGTTGCAAAGATGTGACAGCAGTGACTGAACAGGCATGCTACTGTATTTTACAGGGACATTCTTATGCAGTTTTCATTGTAACATTTTACATTGTAAACACTAGTCTTCACAACACTATAGTTAAATTGCAGCATTACACATTGTAAAAGTCTTGTTTCACTTAGCTAAGTACTTTCAGAAACAAAAAGGAATAAACAGTTATTTTAATGAAGACTTTGGACAACTGAGTATTTACTGTGTTCTTACAAAGTTTTACTTCTAAAACTGGAGTGAGAAGTGTTCATCACTTGGCCAAATTCAAGAGTCCATGCAAGCCAAAGTTCTGAACTTCCTTAATTCATAGGGTGACATTCACTAGGTTTTCCATTTTTAGTGAGTCCAGTTTGATGCAAAACAGCCACCTCCTGTAAGAATCTATGGGATATAAAGCTTTTACATTTTAAAAGTTCTGCCTTCCAAGTCAATTGGCTTTTCATTTGTTAACATCAACACACTAAGATAGTGGTTTTCCAGACTTCAGCCTGGCACATGCGAAATATTTTGCATATACAGCTTGCAGTTATCAGAACTATACTGTTTCACGTAGTCTAAGCAAACCTACTGGCCTTTTTTTAGCCAAATCATGCCCAAATGCATGAAGGCTACCTGATTTGCAGAATAATTTACCCCTCGTTTCAGGCATACTTAGACCAAGATAGTACCAACATAGCACCCAGGATTATTTTTAGCTACAGACCATTTGAAAAAGCATGACGTAACTGGATTAGTATCACTACTGTCTTCTACCAAATAGTTTTGGTGGGGAACAGCTTTTCACCAGACAAGGATAAGAACTAGATCATTTCCTCAGTACACAGCAGCCTTGATGCTGTTGAAGATTCTCATGCTCTGTAGAACACCTGAACAAGCCTGTTTGAGATGTTTTAAGTTTGGAACCTGGTATCCAAGGCAGAAGACATTTAAACCTTCTACAGTTATTGGAAACACCATCACCTAGTGGGAGATTCATCTTACCCAAAATGGGTACTTAAGGCGGGCACATATTCATCTTGGCTCCTCCATTCAGTGGGAAGAAAGAACCTTAGAAGCTGTCTTTGAAAGCTTGACAAGATGAGTCCTGCCCTACACAATCTAGGAAGCTGTTTAATGTGACAAAATGCACCAAGGGCATAGTCTATCCGGTGCAGTTACATGATGCCTACAAAGGCAGAGGTGTATATGGTATTCTGGGCAACAGGAACAGGCAGACTTTTTCTTGAATAAGGCTGTTAAACATTACTGAGTTAGTGCTTTGATACTGTTCAAAGCTAGAGTGGATTTCTGAATTGAAACAGCAGCAAAAGCAACTTAAGCATATTTACAGCAGGTATTTAAAGAGGAAAACATAGAATAAAGGAAACTAAAGGAATCTCATGTAGAATAAAGGCATCCTCTGGAAGTTTGACTCAGTTTTGGGCACTGTTCTAAAGTTTTTAACAGAAGTTCTAACCTGGGTTCACTTAAAAATTGGAATGCAATAATTTTGCTATGTGTGAAACATACTTAATCATATTTTACATTCATTCCCATTCTTAAAAGCTGTAGGTAGCCTGAACAAGAGTTGTCTGTATTTTTATAGCTTTCTACTTAAAAGGCAGGTAAAAATCAGATTATAATTTCATGGATTCTAGGACATTTTAGCAAGATTAAAACTGAGATTAATTAAACCTTTACTGAAGTAATGTAATTAACACTAGGAGGCAGCAGTGCTTGGTCCCTTCGCATGATTGCTTTCTTTCAGTAACACTTACAATCAAACTTGTTACTAAGCATGTAACTCTGTTGCAGTAGTAATTCTAGAGTCCTGCTTACTCACTGAGATTGTGGAATGAAGCTAAAGCTAGTGCCGGTTTCTGCTGCAGAAGTGCAAGTGTGCTTCCTGTGAGAAGGTGTCCAGTCTGTAAAACACAAGCTTCAAAACAATTAAACTGAGATAACCAAGATATGTAACTAACACACAACACAACTGAACAAAACTTTGAAGCGCACAACTACAGCAATAATCTGCCTAAAGCTTAGTTATCAAACTGAAAAAAAAAATAATTTACAGCAGCTTGAGGGGAAAAAAAATGTCACTGAGGATCTCACAAACAATGACTGTCTTACTATGTAGAAGTAGAACCTACAAAGTGAGAGTGTTCAAACACCATTATATATTCTTGTCTACTAAAGAGTACACAGACCTCTCCTCCTTCCCCTAGCCCTCACCAACCTACAGTGAGGGGTCCTGCACCAATTTCGAGAGGCAGAAAGCTTCTCGGGACTTCATCTACAAGTTCTATCAACGTGATTTTCAAGTTTAAAAACTTTAACAGTATACTTGTACAATACCACTAAATGGAATGCATATTGCACTCTGACCCCCACTGAGTGTAATAGATATTCTTAAGTGTTAAAAATAGACTTCACTAGACAGGAGCCAGCCCTCTCCTTCAATAAACTGGCATTTACACGATTAAGCATAGAGTAAGTGTGACCACAAGCTTAATACAGTGGTACAACTTGATATCGGTAGAACAAGCAACTGCTTATTGAGCAGCAGCTATCAGATGATTGTCTACATCAGTTATTTGGTACAACAGGCACAGCAACAGCAAAACAATCCTGTAGCTGTTTCTTGCCCTGAAAATTTGTAGTTTATTCTAATGACCTTAGAAACAGCAATAAAAGTTAGCATCAGCAGATTCACTAATCAAACAAGGTTTTTTGAAAGTTTCTGTATACAATCAATACTTGGTATTTGTCTGCCTAAAGCATCTACATTTATTAGTGCTGTTTACCAGACCCACTGGCTTTCCTGTTGCCTGTCTTAATATACTTATTTTGGTAGAAGTATTAAATTGATTAGTACTATAAAAGCAAAGGCACCTCCATCACACCTTTAAAGTCTTTCCCCAACACCACCTCCCCATGACTTGGACTTTTAAAATAAGGGACAACAGATATTATCTGTAACCAAGAACAAAAAAGTGTTTGCTTTGACTCCCTGTCATGCTAAGGTTCCCCCTTCCCACCCCAAAACAAGTCAACTGAAGCATTAGAAAGTTTCCCAAAAGGGGAATTGTTTAAAAGTTTGGGTAGCTATATCTAAAAGCCTCTTCAAATGCTATGGCTCCAACAATACACCCCACTGTGAGGTAGGTAGCCAAGATAAAAATATTGTAACAAATATTTTAACAGCTGGAAACTCCCTATAAAAACCTTGCATAAGTAGTTTGGTTCCTTGCACCAGTGTCCTGATATGCGTAACTTCTTTTGAAGATGCCTAAGGGAATCCAAATTCACCGAGCTCTCGCTGAGTAGCATCTCATATACTCTGTCATCCAAGGGTTATCTGGTGGGGAGGGCTTTATTCGCCAGGCTTTCTCTGCTTCTGCTGAGCGCACTCGTCTCTGAGAAAGCTTCCTTTTCTCCACTTGTCTCCTGTTCTTTGCTCGTAGAGCAGATTCATGAATCTAAAAGACCAAAGTTAGTATTACATCAGGAAAACAGCCTAGGAACACCCCCAAGAAAATCGAGGATCACTTTGTATTTGCCCCAGTCCCCATCCTGAAGAAACGGGGTTTGCTAGCAAGATTCTAGTCTCTTCTGTAATTTGTACCACTAACAGAACAGAAACGTGGACATTTTTTTTCTATAAAATGCCTCAAATTCTACTCTGCATTATCTTTCCCACTTCACATTATTAAACAATGTTTCTCATTCTTATTCTGACATATTCTAAAAACCTCGATTCTCCTATTTCTACCATTTTAAATTCTTAAACATCCCTCAATATGCCCAAGCATGCCTTAAGACCTAAGCCATAGCAGCAAGACCAATCCCTAGAGACTCCTTACTAGAGACTGAAGAAGTTAATTTTGACAACATGCTGCAGGCAAATGTACATACATTTTTATATTAATAAATTACCATATTTTCACCAAATTTAAGATTAAGACCCAGCTTCTGTGTTTGCTTGCTTCTATCTCCAGATTTAAAACTGTCTCCTATCTCAATTAGGGGAAAATAACAGCTTTCAACCATTCAAGAAAAGTGACCTAGCCAGGCAGCAAGTAGTCAGGTCCCACGTAAAGATTAAGATCCTTAGTGACAACACTACACAATTGGAAGCATTTCAGAAGTGCCCTGCCCACTCACTCCAAACTCAAGACCTGATCTTAGGGGTTCTGTAACTGTTTCTAGCATAAGAAGCATTAGGAGTCTTAGAAAGTATAAATATCTCTGCTCAAGTCAGGCATCAGCCTGTTAGGCTTCAATATAAAGCACCAGTCAACTATGTCCACCACTGACCAAAGCGCATCAATCCAGTAACAGTATCCATCATCAGGAAGGGCAGCTTCTTTTAAGAGCTGCAATTTCCTCATTCCCCTCAAAGGGTTGAGCTATTCAGGAAGTAAAAGACTATGCTTCAAACCCCTTCCAAAACAGTCCATCAGAAGGCAGCTTTATCATACACATCAAGAACACCACCCACCTTAATCCTCAGATATCTTGGAACATAGATTCAGACTCTACATCAGTAGTAAGATAAAGACAAGACACTGGCAGGAATACATTAATGATTATGTTTTACCAGCCTAGGAGAGTTATAGAAAAGAAAGAAAAGGATCTGTTGTAACACTCCAGCCTTAGTGTTTCTTGCTAAGCCAGGAAATAGACCCCACTACAGCAGCATCCTGGTGCTGTCCATGACCATATGAATTTTATTTGTGCTATTTTGCTAATATTTACATCAATCCTGCAATCCATCAGCCATCCAATAGACCATTCTGCTGCCAGCAAAAAGTTCCCTGCTGGCAACCCACTGAAAGAGGCTGCTAGACAGACAATTTAGCAGCAAAGCATTCATACCTTCTCAGCGAGGCTCCTATTCCTAGGAAGTGCCCCAGCAAAACTCACTCTTTCACAGCACAAGCTCTACCCCAGTGCTTATATACCTGACTGCTGTGTGACGCCTGGTGCTAACTGCCTGCTGCTTTTCTCTTGTTTTCATGAAGTTCAGAATGCAGAAATATATTTATAACAGCCAGTTTTGCTGGTAGCGCTGTAACAGCCAGAAACAAGATAGCCAAGTTTTAATCAGAACTTGAAAGTATTAGTCAAACACAGGAAGTTTAAAAACCAATTAACAGTTAAGAGCTATTTGATTCGGACATGTCAAACCTCTTCAGGTTTATTGCTAGAATATTTTTTTTTCCAGAACTTATTGCTAGACTCTCCATAATACTCAAATAAAGGCATCCCTGAGAAGTTTTACCTCGATATTAGACATATATCTTACCCAGACCCTAAGCAGTCACTGCCCTTTAACAAAACAAGCTTTGACTTACTTCATTCGCTGAAGCAGAAGCACAGACATTGTGAGTTTTCTGGCTTCCAGTATCTGTCTGTCTTTCTCCCCACCCATACAGAGCAAATGGATGTTTATTCTCCTTTGGTGCATCTGTCTTCTGAGGACTTTTGGCTGATCTTCGATCATTACGACTGGACAAGGCACTTCGACTCGGACGTCGTCCTGTACGGCTGGTTTTGTCTGCTTCTTTTACAGAAGTGTGTTCTACAGTTTTTTCTTTCTCTTCCCTCTGCTGCTTTTCTTGCTCTTTCCTCTGTTGCTTTTCTTGATCTTCCCTCTGCTGCTTTTCTTGATCTTCTTTTTCTTTCTCTAAAGAAAAAAAAAGTTATGCTTTAGGCTCCCAATGATGATACATTAATGGCTGATTTGCACAGCCTCTCCTAATACATCATTAAAGCTGTGGTTTTTTTTAGAAATGGAAAAAGTCATTACTTCCTTAGCAACAGATGTATACCTTGCTTAAATGCCTTCATTCTTTCTTTAGTGACTACAGTATTTCCTAGCCCATCCCTCTGTACATCAGCTTTCACACACGTAAACATGCCTTTCGCTAGTGAGGCTACAGATAACCAATAGCTCCAGGCAGTATTTTGAAGACTGTTTCCAGTGATCTTGTGTCTTCGCCATGTCATCCTTCCATCTTTCAGACAGCAAACAGATGGACTGCTGAATGCCATGTAGATGCTGCCAGCCAGTCAGAGATGAAGTCTGATACAAGTATGTGCAATATTAAATTCCTCATATTATAAGCTTCCACTAAAAGAAAAAAGTGATTCGTTTTCAAGCTCCCTGATTATACATACAACTTGATTATGGTTTTCTGTTAATGGAAGAGAAGGGAGTATGAAGCAAAGACTTAGAAAGTGATAGTCATCACCCTTACTATCTGCTCTGTGAGGTGTGTTTCACAGTTAAAGTACCACACTCTACAGGCAATACCCTCCAAGGCCTGTTTCCCCCACACATGCTTTTTAAACCTTTCCTAACAAGAGTCCAGCATTTGTTCTTCAGGCATTGACTATGCAGAGTAGGGTTTGTGAGGGAGAATTAGAGTGTGTATCATTGTTAATTTGCATGTGTAGATCAACACTGAAGGCTGAATCACCATTATATAAGATATTAAATAATAAAAACACAGGGACACAACTGTGCCATAAGATCTAATCTTCTTGCATTACAGAACTGTGGAGGAACCAGTTTTCCTTTGTTTGTGGTGCCTGACAGCTAGCAGTTCTTGACGCTTCCTCAATACTACTTCTTAAATACAAAAATTTGGGTCTTAGACTTTAGATGAAGGAAGCCACTGCAGTACTTCATAAATCTAAGAGAAAGGCTGCTAAGAAAGTCATGCTTTACAATAAGGTTAAGCAGTTTTGAACAGGTCTGTTTTATAACCTCATTAAATATAGTCAATTGAGTGCCCATGGATAACAATTACTGACTGGAAAAGAATGGCTGAGGATTTTTCACACCTTTGAGATCTGTAAGGTGTTACAAACTGATGGCAAGAGGTCTTGAACTACTCTGTTAATACTAATTAAGGCCGCGCTGCCATCCAGCGTGACCTGGACAGGCTGGAGAGCTGGGCAGAGAGGAACATAATGAGGTTCAACATAAGCAAGTGAAGGGCCCTGCACCTGGGGAGGAAGAATGCTGGGCACCAGTGTAGGTTAGGGGTGGACCTGCTGGGAAGTAGCTCTGAGGAGAAGGACTTGGGGGTCCTGGTAGATAATAAATTGTCAATGAGCCAGCAATGTGCCCTTGTCGCCAAAAAGGCCAATGGAATCCTGGGCTGCATAGGGAAGAGTGTGTCCAGTAGGTCAAGGGAGGTCATTCTCCCCCTCTACTTGGCACTGGTGAGGCCACAACTGGAATACTGTGTCCAGTTCTGGGCTCCCCAGTTCAAGAGGGATAGGGAACTGCTGGAGAGAGTCCAGCAAAGGGCAACCAAGATGACTGAGGGATTGGAGCATCTCCCTTATGAGGAAAGGCTGAGAGAGCTGGGACTCTTTAGCCTGGAGAAGAGAAGGCTGAGGGGAGACCTTATTACTGCTTACAAATATCTAAAGGGTGGGTTGAAGGAGGATGGAGCCAGACTCTTCTCAGTGGTTCCCAGTGACAGGATGAGGGGCAATGGGCACAAGTTGGAACATAGGAAGTTCCGTTCCAACACACGGAAAAACTTCTTTATGGTTAGGGTGACACTGGAACAGGCTGCCCAGGGAGGTTGTGGAGCCCCCTTCTCTGGAGATTTTCAAAACCCGCCTGGATCCAGTCCTGAGTAATGTGCTTTAGGCAATCCTGCTTTAGCAGGGGAGTTGGACTAGATGATCTCTAGAGGTCCCTTCCAACTCTGAAAATTCTGTGATTCTGTGATTATCTAATCTAAACTAATATCTTTATCAATGATCTGGACACCAAGTTGGGCAGAAGCGTTGATCTGCTTGAGGAAGGCTCTACAGAGGGATCTGGACAGGCCGAGCCCAATGGCATGAGGTTCATCAAGGCCAAGTGCCAGGTCTTGCACTTGGGTCACAACCAGCCCATGAAGTATTACAGGCTTGGGGAAGAGTGGCTGGAAAGCTGCCCAGCAGAAAAGGACCTGGGGGTGTTGGTCAACAGCTGGCTGAATATGAGCCATCAGTGTGTCCAGGTGGCCAAGAAGGCCAACAGCACCCTGGCCTGTGTCAGAACAGCAGGACTAGGGAAGGGATCGTCCCCCTGTACTCAGCACTGGTAATGCTGCACCTCAAATACTGTGTTCAGTTTTGGGCCCCTCACTACAAGCAAGACACTGAGGCACTGGAGCATGTCCAAAGAAGAGCAACAAAACTGGTGAAGGGCCTAGAGCACAAATCTTATGATAAGCAGCTGAGGGAACTGAGGTTGTTTAGTATGGAGAAAAGGAGGATGAGGGGAGACCTTATCTCCCTCTACAACTACCTGAAAGAAGGTTGTAGTGAAGTGGGCATAGGTCTCTTCTCCCAAGTAAGAAGCAACAGGACAAGGGGAAATGGCCTCAAGTTGCACCAGGGAAGGTTTAGATTGGGTATTAGGAAAAATTTATTCATCAAAAGGGTTATCAAGCATTGGAACAGGCTACCCAGGGAAGTGGTAGAATGGCCAACCCTGGAGGTATTTAAAAGACAAGTAAACATGGTGCTTAGGGACATGGTTTAGTGGTGGACTTGGCAGTGTTAGGTTGATGGTTGGACTCAATCTTAAAGGTCTTTTCCAACCTAAATGATTCTATACTGATTCTAATCAAATATACTGTTTACAGTACATTAGTAAAATATGACTTTGGAAAACAGTAAATACACAGAACCCTGGTTTAGCTCTCCATCCTGCAAATCTTAAACAGTAGTGTGGACAAGTTGGAGTTGTATGCTAGATGTAGAACATCACCCCTAAGCAATGTGGGCACAAGCAGACATTGTGATCTGAAGTCTCTGTGACTTTTAGGCCAATGATGCCTTTTATGTAACAGGCAACTAAAACCTTTTATTAACCTAACAGCATAGCAGTCCACAAGTAAGCAATTCCCTTCAAGTGTCCACCTTTGAGCATTAGATGCCACTTCTGCTAGACACACACAGTGATACATTCAAACTCTGCTGACATGAACATGCTGAACTTGCAAGTTTTCTGCCACACCCTCTATTTCTGGTTGTGGTAGGGACCAGCTGCAAGCTACCTCTGTTCCAAGTCTCAGTGCTTTCAGCCACCACCAGCATACACTGGTATGTATGGAGGGAATTCCTCCACTGGCACAGGAGTTCATCTAGTTTAAGTTCATCTAGTTAAAGAAGTGTGGCCAGTAGATCAAAGGAGGTGATTCTGCCCCTCTACTCCACTCTTGTGAGACCCCACCTGGAGTACTGCATCCAGCTCTCGAGTCCCCAACATAAGAAGGACATGGACCTGCTGGAGCATGTCCAGAGGAGAGCCACAAGGATGATCCGAGGGCTGGAGCACCTCTCCTGTGAGGAGAGGCTGAAAGAGTTGGGGCTGTTCAGCCTGGAGAAGAGAAGGCTCCGGGGAGATCTTATTGCGGCCTTCCAGTACCTAAAGGGGGCCTACAGGAGAGCTGGGGAAGGACTTTTTACTAGGGCATGTAGTGATAGGACAAGGGGGAATGGCTTCAAGCTGGAAAAAGGTAGATTTAGATTAAAAATCAGGAGGACATTTTTCACTCTGAGGGTGGTGAGACACTGGAACAGGTTGCCCAGAGAGGTTGTTGAGGCCCCATCCCTGGAGGTGTTCAAGGCCAGGCTGGATGTGGCCTTGGGCAGCCTGGTCTAGTGGGAGGTGTCCCTGCCTATGGCGGGGGGGTGGAACTCGATCTTCAAGGTCCTTTCCAACCTAAATGATTGATTCTATGATTCTATGATTCTATGATTCTATGATTCTATGATTCTATGATTCTATGATTCTATGATTCGTGTACATATTGAGAGGTTGACCACAAACAAGAAAAAAAATTTACCTAGGTGTCTTCATTAAAAGCAAAAGGGCTTGCCAATCCTGTGACACAATAGCAATTGTTCTTGCTAATTGATATAATTTAGCTAGTCAAGCAAGTACATGCCCAATCTGACACTGCTTTAATTTTGCTTCTGCATCCATCCAGCTCTGATGAAATGGAAGTTTACCTGCCTGGCACACTGGTTAAGCATCCATTTATTCTTGCACTCACTTTGCACTTGTAAAGACATGAAGACTTGCCACATGCTCCAGCATTCCCATAAGGTGAGCCTCATGCTCTCTCTTGCTAGCTGTTAGTCTTGACAGCCTGTTTTCTACTTGCTGCCAACCAGCACAGAGACCCTGGTGCTGGGACCTGTTCAGGCTGGCCTACACACACACATCTTTCAAGTTGTGTAGGTGCAGCATTCATCTACAGATGATACTGCAGTACAGCTGAGTCTTTGGTAAAGAGTAGCTAGAAGTATTAAAGTATTTGGAACTGTATTTCTCAAGAATTAGCTTGAGTGTCCCCATAAAACAACCAAGAAGAGCAGTCAAGGCCAAAGGAGTGACAGAGTAAAAAAACAGAAAATGGATAGACAAATTTTACATATTTAAATATTGGGTGCACAAAGTTTCAGTCATTATAGCCAAGGCTGGATAAAAAGCAAGCACCAGTGACCTCAATGTGGTAAAAGACCTGCTTTGCATAGTGTCCTGGGCTCTGGGACACACAGCTCTACATCTAACAAGGCAGCTCATTCATCACAGCTGTAACAGGCAGCACAGAGCTATCCCCTTGCCGAGCATTATTCATGCATAACTCTACACAGCCTGCTCCCAAGAAGGGACTGGCTAGGTCCCCTTCTGTGTAAGCAAGGCCATTATCAGAACGAAGCACAGTTTTGAGAAAATGAAACACTGAAGGGGGACATACTGCTGTCAATCCTGAAACAGGAGTGCTTTTAGTTTAGGAAGCTGTTCCATCCTCTCTTCAGGGAAAATGGCATCTTCCTTCTCTACAAAGGAGAAGGCAGCAACATGAATTTCATGAGCAGCAGAGGTAGCATTTAGAGACTTTAAAATACAGGAAAATGGTGAGTCTGCAATTGCATGGATACTCTAGCTTTAAGATACGACTTCAAGGTAACAGCCATGCTTGGGGACACTGCTCACTAGGATATAATCCCAGCTGGTGCAGAAATAATTGAGCCAGCTTGTCCCAAAATAGCAATAAAAGCATATGGGTAAATGGCACACAGAGTCCTGCACACAGTCTTACAGTAAATGCTGTATGCCAGAGCATACTACAGCACCCTATGAGCACCTGCTATTAGAGCAGGTATTTCAGTGAATTCACTCCTGCAGTGCATTTAGACAGAACTCAGTTGGTGAAGGCAAAAGGTAGGTATCTCTTAAATAAAAGATTTAAATAACTGTTAAACTATAGTTTATATCCAAGCCATTTTGTTAGGCACCCCTTTGCACAGGAAGATAGAAAAGCAGCAGTTGGTAGCAAGGAAGGAGTTAAGCCCAGCTGCTCAGGGAGCCCAACCACCAGCAACACCTACCCATCTCCTTCTCATGCAGTGTGC
Source organism: Anarhynchus alexandrinus (assembly GCA_008711295.1). Taxonomy (NCBI): domain Eukaryota; kingdom Metazoa; phylum Chordata; class Aves; order Charadriiformes; family Charadriidae; genus Anarhynchus; species Anarhynchus alexandrinus. The sequence goes on from VUYV01000068.1 coordinate 2,378,605, forward strand.
CAGCTCCAGCTGCCACAGGAAACTCAGAACTGACTGGCTGCAGCATGACAGGGATTAGACCGGAGAGGGGAAAAAGCTAGGAACATTGAAAACTGCATCATGGATGCTAAGCAGAGCACACTGGACAGGAGGGGATTAAGTGCTTAGCAGGCAGAACAAGGCTGCCAGGCCCACCCAATATGGCTGTTCAAAGATCCTGCCCAGAAGAGGTCACCTGACCAGCGTAAATAACAGCTCCCCTCCAGGGCTCAAGCAGGAAAAGCTCAAGTGGAGCTCCTCTCCCTCCCACAGTACTGCATGCTCTCCAGGGCAGACCTGACTCCCATTTCAAAGGCTCTGCTGACTGACTAGAAGTACCAACACGCTTCCAATCAGACCCACAGGTCCTAGGGGTCAACAGTATTACCTCTATATAGAGATGTTTGCTCCTTACAGCACTACCTCAGGTTCAGGAGAAGCACTTTGTGCTTTAAAACTGCCATGGGCAGAACTCAGAGTGTCCTGCTTTAGTACAAACACCTCTCCAAACAGGGCAGGCCTCCAAGGCCTCTTGAAGGAAGTATATACTCAGTTGTGGGTATGAACTGACTACAGCTCAGTAGAAAGTAGTTACTGCAGCTGAAACAGATTGCAACATCATTGCTTCAAGACAGATCTTGTAGGAGGCAGTATTGGAGCTACCAGCAACACAGCAGTTCAGAGTCAATTAGATTCACACAACCTGCATCTGTAGCAGAGTTCAGAAAGCAATGACTGGCTTGGCTTGATAGCAAAGCTTGTTTCCAACCCAAAAAGTTGGAGCAGCTTTGAATCACAGTACTATAAAACCCCTGAACTGACACTATTGCCTTCTTCCCCCACCACAAGATACACCTTCCCATGTCCTTGGGCCAGCAAATATACCTGCAACATCATGATTGACACGATCAGGGAGCAAGTTTGAAATGGGATCTTCTGCTGAGTTGCACTAATCCAGATCAGTCACTTTCCAGCTACTGTGTGGTAACTGCTTTGATACTGGCTTGTCACTGCTGTCATTTAAGACCTCTGCACAAAAATGCTGAAGGCAAAATGGCAGCAAGAATTAAAAGATGCCTTCATCCTCCATGCGTGTGCAGCAGTATCATTTCACAAGCAACAGGTCTGACAGCAGTGCTGCTGCCAAGAACTCCTGTCTTTCACTTACCAGCCCACTGGCTTCTGTTGACAGTTTTGAGGATGTGTCAACTATACCAGTTGATGTAGGTCAAGATTTTGTTGGATTATGTTTAAAGCACATCTGTGCCTGGGCACGTTCTACAGAACAGTCCCACAAACAGTTGCTGCAAGTGAAGGGCCAGAAGGAATTAACCCAAAGTTGCCACCAAGCACGCTGTGGTATCACTCAGCTATAGCTTAAGCATGAGATACAGTGACAAAACACGTTTGTTCGACATGCTGTCTCAGGTGTTCACACTGGTAGGACTTTAGACCAACCCCACTAAACCTTAAAGTCAAGCTGCACACATCAGCTTTCTCTACACACACCAGGAGCATTTACAAACTGCTTTACAAGTACTCAGGCTCATCTTAATGAGGGGAAAAATGCAACAGTGGCCACAAACACCATTATGAATTGGCTTTACCTCAGATACTAGGCAATATTAATGCTGGCCAAACGTAGTTGGCCACAAGCACTGTCAATACCACTCAGCCAGAAATCAGCTTCCCTACAGAAGAGAGGGAAGTGGCAGTAGCCAGGTAACAACCAGGATGCTGTAGTGTGTAGGTGGATGTCAGATTCAGAAGACAAAAGATGTCATCAACATGAGCACGCTCAGCTACCCCCACAGCACTTCACTGTAATTAAGTTCTTCCAGAAAAAAAAGCAGTTGAATAATGGAAGATTCACAGTGTGGTAGCTTCTATGTTATCGCCTCTGCATGTTTTAATTAGCCAGCTGCTAAGCAAAAGAAAAATACAACCTTACAATTGTCCAATACTGAATGAGTTGCTTGCTTACATATTAGTGTACACACTACTATACAGTAAGTTTCCACTTAATCCAGCTGCCTAAGCAGAGTTGTTTTCAGTCCTTATTTAAGAGCTTTGCAAGTCCTTAGCAAACTGGCAGAAGTTATAAAAACATTTATCCTAAGCCACTTGGCAAAGAAATGCATGTTAGGCAGAGATTTTTCTCCCATTGTAAGTGTAAAATAGCGAGGACCTAATAGAACATTAGGTACTCCCTTACAGCAGCCATGGCAAAGTTGCATCAGCTATAGAGGCACAATTGCCCAAAACCCCGTAGATTGATAGGCCACTGTTGCTCCACAGTTCCTTTGCCACTGGGATACAGTAAGCAAGGACACAACTATGGATGCACTGGATAGTCACACACACCATCACTGACCCCAGAAAGTGCCTGCATGAGCAGCACATCCACAGCTATCAAGCTTTTATCCACTGCCAAAACTGGCCCTACCAGAATCAGGCTACCAAGTAACTCCAGCCAGGTCTCTTCCCAGAGAGGAGTCAGGGAGAGCAGCAGGGAGCAGGCCAAGGACCAGAGTGCCCTGGCCAGCAGCCTCTAGCCTTGGCAACTGCCAGTCCCATCTAGAATGTAGCAGGCTACCTGGTCCACCCCACTGGCTCAATGAGCAGAAGAATGAAATTCTGGGCTCTACCACAACTGCCTAGGATTGGCACATGTTCAGACTGCATCAGAAGAGGTAGAAGCGCCAAGTTCCGAGTGCAGCTTCAACAGCTTCCACCCTCCTCTCACTAGAAGCCAAGCCTTTAGACTGCCCATCAGAACACATTGCTTTTTCCCATGCAACCATTCCCTCTTCTGCTGCAATTCCTTAGTGCTGCTTCTCACTGAGAGGCTACCTACTTACTCATTCCATATGTATTCCACAGTCTAACTTCCTCAAGGCCTGCTTGAGGAAAGCAAGATTAGACCCACTCATACTTTGTTACCTACTGGTTAACTGAGATGCTTCCATCACTGCACAGCTTTGGGGAGGTGGAGTGCAATACCCTGGCAGCCAGCAGCTGTGTGCACCCCCATACAGAGGCTGGGTACCACAAGCCCACTCAGCCACAAGGACTACAGCTTCCTGCATCACTAGCATGCTCTGAAACACCAGACCTCTTGAACAGATGACAGCATAGCTAACACTTTTCTATAATACAGTATTCTTAAGGACAATGAATGCAGTTTAGCCTTGAATATCAGAATACATATCATTCTGGTAAGCTCAGGCACCAAGGGGCATTGAACCGGGTTAATGTCTCCCCACTCCAAGCAAGCACATCTAACCCCAAAACACAGCCCCCAGGCAGCATGAGGCTTAACTGAACAATTCTCAAGGATTTTCCCTGCTACTGTGCAACAGATATACAGCCAATCCAAAATACATTGCAAAACACCAATCAATGGCTGCCAGACAAAGTTTTCTTTCATTACAGGCAAGAGACAATATCCTATGGGATAAAAAAAAAAAAACAACTTTGGACGCTGGACAGTGTTGTTACCTGTCTAGCCACTCTGCATAGTTAATTCTTGAGACCTCAAAAGGCAAGATACGCTAGAAGAGAGCCAAACGCTATTAGCACTGCACCTGCTTCAGCCTACGGAGCTGCCTGCGCTCAGCTACAGACCCAAGCCCAAACCTCAGCGTTGAGCTGAGACAGGTTAGGCGTGCAGACCCAGGACAGCCATGGCCCCAAGCGCCAGCCGCCGGCACACACCGCCCGACCTGCGCTGCTTTTGCCCGAGAAACGGCTTATGTAATGGCGGCGATGCTCCGCTGCCATGGCAACCGTTTACATAAGGGCCCGTGACTCAGGGTGAGAGTTGCCACCGCTCGGCTCTTTAAAACCGACGCCTCCGATGCCGCAGCGACGGCTCCTCCGCGGTCCCAGCGAGGACCCGATGAAGGGCGCTTCGCTGCCTTCCGTCAGGGAGGGACGACCGCCTCGGGAAGCCGCCGGGGCCCCCCAGCCGCGGAGGGGTCTCGCCCTGGCGGGTCGGGCTCTCCCCACACGCCCCGTCTGGCGGGCACCGAGCGGGAAGCGCCGCGCACCTCCCCCGCTCGCCTGACGCGAACCGCTTCCCTCAGCGCCGGCGCCGCAACACCATCGTCCTCCCTCGGGCACGGCCGGAGCCGGGCCCCTGAGGACACCCCCGCCCCGAGGGCGGGTAAGGCGAGCCGGGGGCCGGGGAGCGGCAGCCCGCTGCGAGCCGGGGGCCGCCCGGACGGAGCCATCTTTGACGCCCCCCGCAGAGGAGGCGGCAGAGCCCGCCTGGCCTCCGAGGGCGGGAAGCCCCNTACCGGCGCCCGGTGGCGAGGGCGACCCGGCGGTGCTGCTGCCGCCGCCGCCGCTGCCACCGCTGTCCTGCTCCCAGCCGTCCCACAGCCAGGGCCGGTGCGCCTGCTCCAGCAGGCGGCGGCTGAGGCGGTAGTGCAGCAGCTCCAGGTAGCAGGCGCCGCACGACTCCCACTTGGGTTCCTTGAAGCGCTTCATGTACTCCGTCTTCACCCGCCGCGCCGGCACCACCATGGCGAGGCCGGGAGGCAGGACCCGCCGCCGCCACCGCCGGGCTCCGCCGCCGGCCGAGCCCGCCCCCTCCCGCTGCAACGTTTAAATCCAAACAGCGGCACCCGGCCCCGCCCCCGCCCGCCCGCAGCCAATCGCGGCGCGCCGCTGACGCCACCGCCCCCTCCCCAACCGCCACCGCTGTGCGGGCGTCAGAGCGCGCGCGGGCCCGTTAAGGCGGGGGCGGCTCTCGGGGCTCCGCAGCGCCGGGGGTGGCGGCGGGACGGCGAGGGGACGCTGCAATGAGATGCACCCGGGCCGCCACCACCACCGCCACCACCCCGGTACCAGGGCGAGCCCTGACCGGGCCAGAACGGGGTGAGGGCGACCACAGAAGCGGACGCCCTCCAGCAGCGGCCTGCTCCGGCGGCCCGGGGTCTGTCAGGAGGGGTGCTGGAGCCCGAGTGCTGCCCCGGCACCGGCTGAGGCGGGAAACCCGTCCTGCCTCGCCGCCTCCTCAGCCCTGCGCCTGCCAGGGGATATTTAAAACCGCCGAATATATTTATATACTTATATTTAAAACCGCCGAGTACGTGCGGCGCGTCAGAAATAATGCGTTTGCAACAACAACTCCTTTTTTGTGCAAGACCGCGGCAGGGGTAATGGCTGATTTAAGCAATTGTCTTGTTTCTGCAAGGCAAAAAAGCCGGGCAGAGCAGTAGGGGGCCTGCCGAAGGGAAGGCGAAGGCGCCTGCAGCAACAGGGAACTCCCTCTCTCTCCATTTTCCATTAATCTGCTTTAAAAATCCATCTGCGGTGAACGCCAGAATAGGATTCACCTAATCCAGCCGCCTGGGAAATGAGGCGCTTCAGAGGTTAATGCAGAAAGCAGGGCGGCCTGCACAGTTGGCGTTGGCCCTCCTGCGTGCCTGCACCGAGACACGGCCGCGCTGGCACAGCCAGGCACCAGTTCGCCACCAAACGCCTGCGCCCCATGACCTGCGAGCGATTTCTGGGTATTTCCTTCTCTCTCTCACTCCGTATGTAGAAGCATCGCACCCGAATCCTGCCCCCGTGGGCTATGATCGTCCTGGGGAAGGTTGCTGCGGTGCCGTGGCCACCACAACACGCGCACTTCGTGGCACCCCTCTGAGAGGAGACAGCGGGGTCCCCCTCGTCCAACCCCAACCCTCCAGCTGACAGGTTGCAAACGCCCCATTTTTGGGTAGCTGCAAACCTGCTTTCCCTCGGCAGCACGCAGCAGGGCTCTGCATAGCCGCCTCTCCCACCACCGCACCAACACACGGGGGCACTGACGGATTTTCAGAAACAGTAGTAGGAAGCTACTTTTTTTTTTTTTTTTTTTTTTTTTAACAAGGAGGCAAACAGTATTTTTTCCTTGCCTTGCTTTGGGCCTCCCTAACTGGCACAAGTGAAAAAAGGCAAGCTGACACGCGTATCCAGGGTGGAAAACACTGGCCCAGACTGTTCACTGTGACAAAAGTGCTGGTGGCTTTAATGTGAGAGGATGGTGGTGTTCTGGTTTGAGCAACACAGGACTAATTTCTCTCCTAATGTTAGGGAAAACTGCACTATTACAAGACTCTAGTGTCTGAATGTGTGAAAATATTTACTTTATAGCCAGCTATGGTACATGGGTCTCAAGGTCTCAGTATTTTCGAGCTCGCCAGGTGCGGGGATGAGGAGGAGCGAGACCTGGACACTTGACCCAAGCTGGCCGACAAGATCGTTTGATACCATGAACGTCACATTCAATACAAATTAGAAAGTTTGCTGAGGAGTTCTCTCGCTTCCTTGATGGCTGTGATCCAGAGAACTTCTGGCCCCAGTGCTGGACCCCTAAGGCCTTCCCTTCCTCCTGAAGCCGTAGCACTCGCAGTGTCCCACATTTGCGGTCCACTGCTGGGAGTGCACAGCTTCCCACTGATATAATGGACTGAGTATAATCCTGTATAATTTATATTGGTATTGGGATCAATATTGGTTCTTTAGTGTTATTAATGTTAATTATTTAGTCTTATCCTATTAAATCTGTTTATATCTGAACCCTCGGGTTTCCTTGTTTTTCCCCATTTCTTCTTCCTGGCTGGGGAGGGGTCATCGGGTGACAGAATAATTGTCTAAATGACAATAAATTGTTGTGGGTTTCTCAAACCATAGCAGGTAGTGATACACAGCACCTCTGCCTGTGCAGCAGGTTGATGCAATCCCTGATAGAGCTAATACAACCAAACTGGTTTAGTTTAATCAACGCTCAGACCGAGTAGAATACAGCTCTCTGTTTTCACATGGACCGGCTGAGGCTTTGCAAGCCGGTGGCGCCCTGGGGTGAGGGAGGGAGGCACAGACGTTTCCTGACCTTCGCAGAAGCACTGGGATATGTTCCTCCAGCCCTCACAGCCCCCCAGCCCTTGCAGTTATGGCAACAGCCCCGTGACAGCAGGATGTTGGGGAAATCCAGAGCCACCCTCTGTGATTCAGGAAAACGCAATCAGGAGAGGCCAGTTGCACTGGTGTCCAGGGCCTGGTTCCGCAGGCAGGCGCACTGTACAGCTGCATTCATAAACCTATTAAGCTCCATTTTTAAACCAGTTAGAGCTTCTCCAGCTCCCTTTGGCTCTGCCAGCTGCTCTCAGGGGTAGGCAGCACTGGAGCTACACGGGAGTGGAGCCTGGGCAGCAGACCTACCGGGAAGACAGGCACAGAAATAGCACCCCTGACATGCCGGCCATCAAACAACAGCTTCAAAAATGAGTGAGGAACTCCTTCTGAGAGCACCTTCTCGCCGTGCTGTGCCATGCATGGTGCCCTGCCCAAGGCAGACGTACAAGAGCCTTCCCTACATGCTTTGCTGGAAGAAAACCAGGCAGATGGAGCGGTGTTCCCCCTTCTCAGTGCTATCCTGGAGATTACATTTGGGAGCTGCCTCGCTCATTCATTATCCCCACTGAGGGCTCTGTTGTCCCTGCTGCCTTCTCCGGTCGCCCTTAGTGGTCCTTAGGGACCTCTGTGGTCCCACCGCGCTCCAGCCATGCCCTCAGCACCACCTGCTGTAACAGAGGGTATTTCTTGGAAAATAACAGGGGACAATTGGTATGAAAATACCTGTAACCGAAGACGGCACTAGAGAAGGCTGTTGTAGCAGTGCTGGCTAGAGGGGAGAGTAGATTACCCCCCCATTTAATCAGGACTCTGGTTCCATGAGCAGATGACAGTAGTGGGTTTTATATAAACGGGCAAGGTCTGGGGTTTGCAGCATTTGCTTTCCATCTAGAAAATATAGTTTTGTACAAAATGTCGTTTTGAGCCAACCTGCAAAGTATGATCTTGGCAGTTGTGGTTATGAAAAGGCTGCTGTTCTTCCCAGGTATCATTTCAGAGCAGCAATTGTTTACGGCTTTTCCTTCCCAAAGAACTTCTGTCCTGAGTTTAGGAAGACACGGCTGTATCAGAGGTACATGGATACTCTCTGATGGCTTCCCTTCCTAATAGAGAAGAAAGGGTTCACCTTTTGCAGGGCCAAACTTCTCCTGAGGTGCCCATAACCTGCCGCCCAGGCATTAACCTGTGTCTCAGCTGTCACACATGAGATGCCAGAACGACAAACACCAGATCCTGGCATGCAGTCGCTCGGTTCCTATTTTCTGCATTTTTTCCCTAAACGCTGCACTCTTCAGCTCAGGCATCTACTCTTCGTATCGGCCTGCAAGATGTCAGCACTTTGTGAATAACGTAGTACTGTCAGTAGCTACCTCCACCCATCCTTTCCACTGTACCCTACTGGGTTTAGGGCCTCTACCCCTTGCTGGCACAAAAATGAGTGCCCATCCACCTGTGTGCTATGAGGTAACCTGCACCTTCACACTCCTGCTCCAGTTTCTCCTAAGCTCATCCCTCCCACCCAAGGGTTTGCGCACACATCCCGCAGTGCCGGGCGGATCGGCAGCAGCTAGGCTTGGAAAATGACTGGGGACCACTTGTATAAAAAGACAGAAGCGTGCAGAGACACCCAGCAACGCTGAGGCTGAAAATCACACATTACCTAAAGCCGATACAAGCAGCGGTGGTGGCTGTCGGGCACATTTCCCACGGCCTGCCTCAATCAGTGTTTAGGCTTACAGTGCAGGAACCGCCAGGAAACAGGGCCCAGTGTCCCTCCAGTCCACCCACCACCCCAAACCAGCTCCAGAGCACATTCGGCAGCTCTGGGAGAGGATGCTGAGACTGTCCTGGGTGAAGGACAACTCCTCCCTCACCCCTCCAGCTAAAGCCAAGCAGCTCTGTATGTGCCAGATGAGAATCGTTCCCCGTCCTCAACACAGCAGCTCTGGATGTTCTCAGCGTAGCTGTATAAACATTATTATTTTTTTAATCCTAATGAGTTTTGGCTTCAATACTTCATTGCAGAGACTTCCATGGGCTGAGAGCAGCCAGTTATTAAATGATTTCTGAATGAGGAACTACAATATTTATGATGCTGATACTAACACTAGAATTTCCCCCCTTGTGTATTTTGCTGGGTTTTTTTCCTTCATTAAAAAACGGAATAAAGACACCACTTGAAATTCTAAACATACTTTTTCCTTTTAAAGAACTTTCCCCCTGAGGATCTCAGTTATGCCTCTTAATCCTTATTATTGCTGTCCTACAGGTAGCAAACCAGGTGGCCAGGTAAGTCGAGAGTTTCAATCCAGATCGATAGCAGATGACTGATCAATGCCAAACCCCAAGAGTCCCAATTTCCTCTGCTACCTCTGTTCGCGTGGGAGCACCAGAGCTTCTCACTAGGGAGGAGAGCCGCCTGGCCTGGGAAACAGTCTTATTTCTGTCTGAAATAACCACAGCAAAGTTAACAGCAGAGAGATAACTTGATTTTTATGCAAAAAGTAGCAGGAAATGAAAAATGAGCATGTATGTTATTTTGCAGAATGCGGTTGCAGAAAGACATGGGGTAACTGCGTGGGGTAGTTTACACATGGTCTTGACTTGCAGTCTTTTGCTATTGCACCTCTTTGTGGCTCCGGGCAATAAGGGGGCACAGTGGACAGTTTGTGTGTGGTAGTAGTGGAAAATTACATGTCAGCACAGCTTTCAGATCGCCAGACTGGCTTCCAGCCGAAACAGGAGCTGTCATGATCTGAAATTGGGCTGCTGAGCTATCGCTTGGGTAAAGTCTGGGGGAGAGAGGAAAGAGGGAAAAGAAAGAAGCTGTTTATCATAGAGAACCATATTTTTAAAGTATTTAACAGCATAAAATTGAAACCAGCAAGAATATTTTACCAGGCAGGGAAAAAACACGGGCTTCCTAGACCCGCAAAACTCTGCCTTCACCTAGATCAGTGAAGCTCTGCCAAATACTGGGGTAGCTGTCCCAGTCACCTCACAAAACAAGACATCACACTGTTAATAGAAGCCTGGTTAATCCCGCCGATGCGGGGTCTTTCGTTTCATGGGCTATTATCCCTTTTAGGTGTGCACCAGATGCCCACAGGGTAATGCTGTTGTCTGAGAAGGATCACAGAGCCGGTTTGCACGCTCTGTGGGGCAGGTTGGCCAGCAGTAGTGTGCTTGGCTGGGAAAGTCCCCCACAACTGCCTGATGCTGTTATCCAGAGCTCTGGGAAATCTGGTCATGGCCAGGATGGGCTGCAACCCACCGGGGAAGCTCTGCAACCCCTCTTCCAGCAGCTCTGAGCACAAATCCTGTTACTTGTGCAAATCTCACATTTTTCTTGGAGCAACTTGAAGCTTTTCCCATCACAGCTCTGAGTGGCTGTGCCTCCAAGCACACACAGCAGCACAGTTTGCAGCAACCTCAGCAGCTCTTCCAAGCCTTGTTGATGGTCCATGCTTTGCATCCACCTTTCTGAGAGATGTAGCTCCTTGGGATGTGGGCCCAGGAGCAGGGAGAGACGTTTCCAACTTCCCAGTGTCCTCTGGCTGCTGCAGCATCAAGCCCTGGACTGGGCACACAGCGAGGCTGGCTCTTCACCATGCGATGTGAACGCAGCTCACCTCCCAGCTTTAAATTGTTACCATGGGCAAAGAATGAGGTCCCTACTGGTATCAGTCTTTTTTTCCCTCTTTCTTTTCTTGCTGGCTCCTACTCCATAAGGTTGCACACCATTGGTGACAGGTCAAGGTGATCCCAGCAAGGGGACGAATCTTAGGGCCAGCAGTAACGGGGTACTTGTCAAGGTGCTGCCCCCAGCAACACATTTTCAGGCTGCCTACTCAGTCTGAGAAAAATCCAAGTTTACATGCCAGCCAAGGGAGAGGCAGAAGAATCAGGAGAGATTCTTTGCCTGCCCTCTCTTTATCTCCTGCTCGAGCAGCCCTGGTGACCAGCCGGCTGGCGAGCGAACCTGGGTCATTGCCTGGCTGCTGCCCATCCCATGGCTGAGGTGTGGAACCAGCCGTGCAGCTCCCCATGGGCAGTGCAGGGGACCCCACGCTCGGCTACACATCTGCGGGTTTTCAGTGATGGATGTGGGTTTCCAAAGAGGTCGGAGCAGTGGGGAGTGAGTGCGGATGGAGGTGGCTGCGTGCTCACCCCACACTGCCCCACCACATCCCTTCATCCCAGGTGGCCAGTGAAAGGGGTGTAACTCCAGATTCAGCTGCTCCCTGAAAATCCATGTGTATTTGCTTGCCAGCTCCAACCTAGGGCTCTTCTAAAGGCTTGGGGCCACTTTTCCCAGCACAGCTCAGTGGCTTTGTGAATGCACCCCCCCTCACACACTGCCTTTCCCCTTCCCAACAGCCAGCCTCTCCCTCTCCAGCAAATTAACCCTTGTTCCCCCATGCTGTCCATCAGATTTGCTTGCATTCCCCTGGTGTGTGCAGGTTGCCCACTTGCCTTTCTTTCCGACAGAGCAAAATATGTTTCCTCACAGCTGGAGTGTTGGACCCAGGAGGTATCACCTCTCATGGATTTCCTGGGTCTAATTCTGCTCCAGAAAACCATCTCTGGGCTTTCTCATGCCTCTGGGGCCTTCTAGCTCGTTCTTCCATCTCTTTCTCTCTGAGGCGCAGCACGGGGGCAAGCAGGAGGATCCAGCATTGGTGGGGATGTGCTGGTTTACTCCTGCAGGAAAGGGACTGGCCCCAGGTGCATGCCCAGCTCCCAGGCTTCCCTCAGGAGAAAGGGCAGATTTGGTTCAACGTTTTGGATCATGCTGTAGGGACAGGTGGTCTAACCATGGTGAGGTGGCAGGAGGAGTGCTGGAAGGCAATTTCCACGTGTGTTTACCCTGCCTTGGTCCCCTCTGCCTTCCCTCCCACCCTGTTTTGCTTTCTTCCTCTCCCCCTCACCAGCTCTGCTCCACACTGTCAGCCTGGCCGCATCTCCACCAGGAACTGGGAGAGAAGCTGGAGAGAAGAAGGGAGGTGAAACGCTGTGGGAACCTGCAGCCACCTCTCCTTCTCCATGCTTAAAAGGGATAATTAAAGAAACCCAGTCTGGGAATGTCTGGGTTCTGAATGTTTGTCAAAAATATCTTGTGTTATTTCTGAAGTTCTGCTGAAAGAAAGGGTAGGCAGGGATCGACGCAGTTCTCCATGTGGAGGCGTCTCACTTCCATTAAAAATCGTCAAGGCAGAACTGGATCATGCTCCAGGTGGCAGAGCCCAACACATTCACTTGCAAAGTGCAAGACATTGTCAAGTTCCTGGTCTTGGTAACATCTACAGGATGCCACCTCCATGAGCCAGGGTAGGCAGCATCCTGTGTGCACCCATTCAAGGAGAGGCAGGTGATGGAGAAGTATCTGAGCCCACACACTTTCCTCCAACCTTGTCTCAAGCTCATAATGCTGCACGAAGCTGTTCCCCTCTCATACTCCTATCCCTCTGGAGCTCTGGGACAGCAATCCAGCCACTGGTTGGGATTACTTTTACTGTCGTTCCTGTTCGTGTTCCTTTTTCAGTCCCAGGCATGTCTTCCTCTCCTCCTCTCACCCCTGGACCACAGCACAGCATCCAAGAGGCTGGAACAGCATTTGACACAAGCAAGGGATTACGAATTTCTGGCATGGGCTGGCCACCTCTGAGAGCCAATCTGTCACTGCGAGAACACAAATTTTGGGGGAGAAATGGAGGCACCTGTGCTGTAACTTGCTCCCCATCTCACAGCAGTGAGGGAGTGCTGCTGAAATGATCAGCTGAGCAAGACCAGTGCTTCAGACCGTCACCGCTGGGCTAGCGTCACCTCTAGGTGATGGGGACAGAAGCCATCCCTATCGCTTCAGGCTGTTTTTTCCAGCATAGAAACCTGCATGCCTCACCATTCCCCACGTGCAAACCTGGCACCTGCCCGTCATGGGGCCCAGTGCCAGTCCTGAACCTGACACCAGCCTGCTCAGTGACAGGACTCGGTTTCCCAAACAATAAACTGATGGGTAATAATAAATGCATCGTGGAAAATAATTTAATGCTTGAAAAAACTTTACAGAATTTGCAGTGAGAGGGCTAAGGAATAAGGCCAGCTCAAGTGCATATTCCTGAATCTGATTTTAAACACCAGAAATTAGTGGCAGCTCAGTGTTGACTCTTGGCTGATTTTGCTGGCAGTTTTTGAAATCCGCGTAACCTAATCTCATTGTTCCTCCCCCTGGAAATTGTGGGTGTTCAACACAGAATAAACCTCATCCCGATGTTTACATTTACAGACCTCAGTGGCACGACTGTGTGCTTTGAGATTGTCAAGTGAAGATTGCCACAGCCGTCCACCTTCTTTCCAAAGCACCTCCAGCACCAGTTCAGAAAAGCCTGCGTATTGGAGGCTCTTCCGCAGCCCAACTAGAGAAGCAGCCCCAAAGGACCTGATGGCTCCAGCTGCGGACAAGGGGTGGAGGAGGATGCTGCGATGGGGCAGGAGGAAGGCTATGGGAGGAGCTCCCCAAGAAGGGGTTTTCCTGCCCTCAGCAGTCCCTGGCACACGGGATTCCCAGCCTCTTGACAGGGCACTGCTGTGCTCCGCCGAGGTTCAGTCCCAAATAAAGCCACTCGCATGGAGAGCTCGGCTCCCTTCGTACCAAAGAGGAGCAGGGCTCAGCTGCCAAGCTCAGCTTCTAAATTGCTTCCAAAATTGCCCAGGGGCAGCAGAAAAAAAAAAAGGGAAATGACGGCTGGGAAGGCAAAGTCAGGCTTGGGAACCACAAGCCATAGGAAGGGGGCACGCTGACGGCTCCCCCTTCCCTCCCTGCTGACACCTTGGCTTATCCTTGCTTCTACCCATTTGGGAAGAGCGCTGGCTTGGAGGATGAGCAGTCATATCCCATCCTCCCCGCCTCTCAGCCGGGAGCTGCCACCTTCACTGCCTCTTTAAGTCAGGGCAGGGGGAACCTTGCGGGGAGCCTTCCTATGGGGAACGTGATGGGGGTGTGCAGTCTGGACTCGGGGAATGGCATCCCTAATATGGTCTCAGCCACGCTGACTGGCTGGGGGCTCCCGGGGGAGGAATGGAGCCCCTTATAAAAGCACCCAGGTCCTCCCACGAAGGCAAACCTCCCCCGGCTTTTGCAGAGCTAGAGTAAAGCTCGCTTGATATGGGAATTTCATCTGCCCTTTGGAGATTATCCAGGCTTTCTTGGGTTTCACGCAGTGCGAGGCGGTGGCCTGGGCTGTGCGTGACCTGGTGGATGCCAGCTGAGAAAGCCCCTTTTCAAGCAGCACGGGGCTCCTGCCATGCGTGGTTCCGCGGGGGAAACCTGCTGGCACCCCCCCCTGCCGTGCACAACCCTGCCTTGCAGCACGCGCCTCACGGGGTGCAGAGCAGTGCCACCACGTCAGCCCCCATCCCATTACTCCTCTCCACGGCAGGACGAGCAGCAGCTCTGCTTTGTTTTCCCTGCTTCTAAATCTGCCCAAAGTGCGCCGATCACCTCATCCCATCCGTTTTAGTCATTTAGCGAGCGGGTCCCTGCCTTGTTCAGAACTACAAACTCATTAGATGCTGACTACATGTCGGGGCAGCCACCGCAGTGGCAGTGCCAGTGGAGAGCACCACAGCCATGCTGCAGTCGTGCTGCAGTTCCCCAGTTAGAGGCAAATGCAACCCTGCAGCAATCGTGCTTTGAAGGGGAGCTAGCCCGGGCAGCCACGCTTCAAAATAAAGGGGGCCTTGAACAAAATGTCACCCCCGTGAAGGCATTTTCTCCAGTCTCAAGAGGGGCGTGAGGATGGAAACACGTGAAAAGCATGGCGCACCTTTAAATGGACATAAAATGTGCCATCGGCAGGGTGGGATCTATTTTTAACCCTTTGGAGTCTGCAGATGTGCAAACCCCACGTGTGCAGGTCTCCGCAGCTAGCAAGATGTGGGACAGGATTTGGCTGTTCTCAGCAGAACTCCCAGTACTGCTCAGCGGATAGAAGGAGATGTGTGGGAACTTGTCGGTCGTAAACCATGGGAGGAATAAGATAAGGATAAAGCTTTGCTGAGAAGGAACAGAAAACACTGACCCAGTGTTTGTTCATCGGTCATGGGCTGGAGGGGTTGCGAGGGGGGGAGGCAGCCAACCTTGTGGAGGGGAGCTAGCGCTTGGTACAAGAAAGGGTGTTGCTGGGGGAGGTGGATGTTTGGCTAGTGGAGGATTTGTCTTGTGCTGGCCAATCTGTGCATGCCTGATGTAGAATGTGGACCAATTAGCCTGAGACACGCTATTTAGAGACCGGTATAAATGTATATGGGTAACTGTAATAAACGACATCTAGCTTGCATCAAGCTGTGTCCCGTCTCTCAATCGCGGCAGCAAGAGGCACGCAATTAGCCATTTGGCTATCACACTGGGAAGCACCAGTGCAGTCAGGGTTCATTTAGCCTCCTTCGGCTTGGTAGCAAGGCCAGCGAGCAGCCTGAGCACACGCGTACCCACTCAGCGCTACCGACCAGACACCACCTTTGGGGTTTTCTTTTTGGAAAGGGCCACGCTGGGTCCGGCTTTCTAACCTCGGCGTCCCACGAGGCTCTGCCCGTGGGAGGTAGCCGGCGGTGGTGCTGCCCTGAGGCACGGCAAAGCAAGACAAGGCGCCCTGGGGAGGGTGAGACACACAGGCCAGCGACCCGCCGGTAGCCGCTGGCAGCAGGAGAGTGCTGCCACGGAGGGTCAGCCCCTCTGCCAGCACCGCTGCGAAGCCATCGAGGCTGGATGCCGGCCATCCCGGCCTGTGGTCTGACATCGCCCTGCGCCCCAACGCCCCTTCTGCAGGGGCAGCAGGAGACATGCACCCGCCGACCCGGGCCTCCTCCGTTTCTGTAATTAAACCGCTGGCCTGCCTTAGCTGGGGGGGGG